>ONZH01017308.1:0-81837 GCA_900303285.1 Rhinella marina | reverse complement strand
AAAGTAGCCATGTGGTGTGATCAGCACCACATGGCTAAACCCAAACAGAGAATTAACTCATGAAGTGCTGGCTGACAAGACCAGCACTTCAATTCCCTATTGCTCGTCTCTAGGGGGGCGGAGAGGTCTGGCGATGTCGTGCAGAGGGAGCACGACGCCGACCTCGCGTGACAGTACACAGCCGTGTAGTAACTGAACAGACGGTGGGTATTTACACCAGGTATGTGAGATAATTTAACAAGAGAACGCACAGTACAGTGGCCTATTAAAATGCCTAGATATTGTATATTTCAAAGTACACAGCCGTGTAGTAACTGAACAGACGGTGGGTATTTACACCAGGTATGTGAGATAATTTAACAAGAGAACGCACAGTACAGTGGCCTATTAAAATGCCTTGATATTGTATATTTCAAAGTACACAGCCGTGTAGTAACTGAACAGACGGTGGGTATTTACACCAGGTATGTGAGATAATTTAACAAGAGAACGCACAGTACAGTGGCCTATTAAAATGCCTAGATATTGTATATTTCAAAGTACACAGCCGTGTAGTAACAGAACAGACGGTGGGTATTTACACCTGGTATACAAAAAGGGTATTGCAGGCACACAGAACCCAGAACACTAGAGCCAAATAAACTGTATTTAAAAAAATAAAATAAAATTCACAGCCGTTATACTGCCAGATCAGATGGTGCATATACACACTAGTTATATAACAGGGTTTTTCAGCCTAAAAGAACGCTGAACAGTAGTGCCAAATATAGTTTGGTATGTAGCAGAGCACCTAATACACCACTAATGCCTCTCTCTGTCCCTACTCCAGCAGCTATCCCTGAATACAGCAGCCGTTCTCTGTAAAGTCTATATTGTAGTAAAGCTATCACTGAAGTCCACTGTAGTAGCCCTGATAAGGGCTTTTAATCACGCTCCTGCCTGTCCAACAGCTAAAATCTGTCTCTCCCTTCTCCAGCCTCTGTCCCTGACTAAGTTCACGCAGCATATGCGTACGAGCAGGAAGAGCTGAGTTTTTATGATTCGAGGTCACATGGTTTTTCCAGCCAATCCATGTAGACGCTGTTTTCGCGCTGCCAGCGTGCTCAGCGTGCCTGTCATACCCCCCCTGCATGTTGATTGGTGGAAAAAGAGCGCCAGGGAAGGTGGGAGGGGAAACGAATTCTCAGTGCGCCATCGCCGTTATACTCGATTGAAATCGAGTACGCCGAATAGCGTAGTATTCGATCGAATACCGGCTCGATCGAACACTACTCGCTCATCTCTATTTATAAGGCCGAAAAAAGACATCTGTCCATCCAGTTTGTCCTGTTTTCCTACAAGTTGATCCAGAGGAAGGCAAAAAAAACCTGTGAAGTAGAAGCCAATTTTCCCCACTTTAGGGAAAAAATTCCTTCCCGACTCCAATCAGGCAATCAGAATAACTCCCTGGATCAACGACCCATCTCTAGTAACTATAACCTGTAATATTATTACACTCCAGAAATACATCCAGGCCCCTCTTGAACTCTTTTACTGAACTTACTATCACCACCTCTTCAGGCAGAGAGTTCCATAGTCTCACTGCTCTTACCGCAAAGAATCCTCTTCTATGTTTGTGTACAAACCTTCTTTCCTCCAGACGCAGAGGATATCCCCTCGTCACAGTAACAGTTCTGGGGATAAATAGATCATGGGAGAGATCTCTGTACTGACCTCTGATATATTTATACATAGTTATTAGATCTCCCCTCAGTCGTCTTTTTTCCAAGGTGAATAACCCTAATTTTGATAATCTTTCTTGATACTGTAGTCCACCCATTCCAGTTATTACTTTAGTTGCCCTCCTCTGAACCCTCTCCAGCTCTGCTATGTCTGCCTTGTTCACAGGAGCCCAGAACTGTACACAGTACCCCATGTGTGGTCTGACTAGTGATTTGTAAAGTGGCAGGACTATGTTCTCAACACGGGCATCTATGCCTCTTTTGATGCAACCCATTATCTTATTGGCCTTGGCCGCAGCTGTCTGACACTGGTTTCTACAGCTTACTTTGCTGTTCACTAAAATTCCTAGGTCCTTTTCCATGTCAGAGTTACCCAATGTTTTACCATTCATAAATTCAGTATGTACTGGTGACTTGCATTATTCCTTATATTTTTCAGTGTTAAACCTCATCTACTACTTCTCTGCCCAAGCCTCCAGTCTATCCAGATCCATCTGTAGCAGTGTACTGTCCTCTTCTGTGTTAATTACTTTACACAGTTTAGCAAGCCTTCTACAAGATCATTAATAAATATATTGAAGAGAATAGGGCCCAATACTGACCCCTGTGGGTCTGTGCCAGTTACTTACCCACATACAGACATCTTTTTAAGACGTCGCTGTACTTTGTCCTCCGTCAGACAGTGCACTTTTAAAGGGGAATTTGCTTTTATAGTCTGCATTTCATCTGACAGTTTATTTTCTTCAGTGAATACAGTGGAGAAAAAGATATTTAGTAGCTTTGCTTTCTCCTCATCGCTCTCTGCAACTCCCCCCTCATTACTCTGTAAGGGGCCGACACCTTCAGGTTTATACTTTTTACCATTTATATAATTAAAGAACATTTTAGGGTTAGTTTTACTCTCTTTGGCGATTAATCTCTCGGTCTCTAGTTTGGCTGTGTTTTTATTTGTCTTTTACATATTCTATTTTTTTTCCTTATAGTTTTTCAATGCTTCCTCGCTCCCCTCCTGTTTTAGTGATTTAAATGCTTTCTGTTTGTCATTTATTGCTTTCTTTACAGTTCTATTTATCCACATTGGTTTTTTTCTTGTCCCTTAACCTTTTATTCCCATAAGGTATGTACCTCTCACAATAAGATATTAAGATGCTTTTAAAAATATCCCATTTTGTGGCTGTATTTGTATCTAATATAAAACCAATATAAAGTTAGCATTGATCACGCAGTCAGTCTGACCACGTGACCAGGCTCCACCAATAGGGAACTCCTCCCAAGTTCATTCATAAAATCCTCCGCTCAAATGTTTCTCCATTCTCCATCAGGGACCACTTTCTGTCAACAAGAGCATTTATATCAGACAAGGCATGAGGTCAAATTCAATACTTAAACCATTTGGTTGTAGAGTGTTAGGCTACTTTCACACTATCGGCAGGCCTGATCTGGCAGGTGAAGGGTGCTGCCGGATCAGGACTGCCGCAGCGACATGTGTGGAGCCGGAACCGCGCTCCGGCCCCACACATGTCACACAGTACATACATACACACATACACACATATACACAGACAAATACACATACATACTTACATGCTCCCGGCAGGACTTCAGAGCGCCGGAGGAGCAGGACGGCTCGCACAGGTGACGATTCCCCACAGCGCCCTCTGCTGGGCGCCTGGTGGAATCGTCATCTGTGCGCGCCGACCTGTCTCTCCGGCACTCAGAAGACCTGCCGGGGAGCATGTAAGTATGTATGTGTATTTGTATGTATATATGTCTGTGTATGTTTATGTGTATGTCTATGTCTGTATGTGTGTATTGTGTGTATGTGGTGACGGATCCGTCATGAACTCCATTGAAAGTCAATGGAGGGCGGATCCGGTTACCATTGTAGTCACACCAGACGGATCCGCCCCCATTGACTTGCATTGGGGGTCATTCCGGATCCGTCTTGGTGCGGATGCCTGGACCGGAAAGCAAACCGCAGCATGCTGCGGTTTGTTCTCCGGTCTGAAGACGGAACGGAATGCTTTCAGGAGCATTCTGTTGTCTTCAGTTCAGTTTTGTCCCCATTGACAATGAATGGGGACAAAACTGAAGCGTTTTATTCCGGTATTGAACCCCTATGACGGAACTCAATACCGGAATTTTAAAACGCTAGTGTGAAAGTAGCCTAAGTTGAGTGGATATATAAACTAACCAGCGTGAAGTGTATTCTGAAACTTCAACTTATTAAAGGAATTGTTGAGCAGAACCTTGGAGTGAGTATGGCGTACCAAACTTTCTGCCCTATATTTGCTGGTGTGTTATGGATTGAACTGTACTACATAGATATATCAGAGCTTTATTTGGTAGCATATACAATAAACTAAAGTTTGTGAAATTCTTTTTGAAGTGTGATAAGATGAAGACAATAGTGGTGTGTTTTTTCTTGCTGGTACATTAGAAGATATTAGCATTCAACATTATTTACACAATACCAAGGTGCAATGGCCTACTGCTTTTCACAACTATTGTTTACTGATTTTTGTTGTTTAGCCCCTGGGCTATGCTTGTTGCTCCTGTAGTTTGTGTCTTCAAGTAACAATTCTCCTGCTGGTGTTAACAAGCTACTGCTTTTAGTAATGATCTCCAGCTACTTTTGTATGTCCTGCTACTCTTCATCATTTTCTTTGTAAAACCCAACATTTCCTACATGTCTGTGCTGGTTCATTGTGGTTGAATCCTGAAAAAAGCTTTTTCTTTTTGTTTTTTGTTTTTTACACAAAATCGATCGGTGTTTGTTTTACCTGTATTTGTTTTCCACTTACCCACTTGGGGGATAAAAAAGTTGCATAGTTACTACAGAATCACACATAGATTGCCCCTTAAGTCAAGCATGCCCTTCACATTATGTGCAAGTAAGATACCTGCTATTATGCGTTCTGAGGATTTAGTCATATCTACTGAACAATGCCTTTCATATGTGAAATACATATTAAAAAAAATGAAAATAAACAATAATTTAATTTTTTTAATTAAAACTATAAAATTGCCTTACCTGAGTGGCTTTTCATTAAGAACTGTAGAAAATAATCAACTGTGGTTTGTAATTATCTATGAATAGGACTCCGAAATGTAGAAAAAATTTGATACTTCATGAATCCGAATTTCCTCACACTTCGTGGTAAGTAATTGGTTTATTTCTAAAATGGCGGTTCCACGTGTTACAAAGTGAAAGTAAGAAGTTCGGGAATGCGAGATCACCCATAAAAGCCTCATCCCGTGAGGTCTCCGCCATTTTATTGTGAGCTGAGTATAGGGAGAGATATGAAAAGCAATCATGTGCTAGGGAGAGTGTTGTAGGAAACTGTTTAAAAAAGAATATTGGATAGGGACAGTGCAAGGAGATCATAGGGAGAGTTTTTGAGACTAGCGAAGGCATAGGGAGACAGCAGGGAGACTGCAGGAGTCTAAATACAGTGTACATCAACTACTGCGACATTCATAGTTAATCTGTTATGTTATACATAGACTTACTGTGCGTCAGACGGTATTAAAGGGCAGTCTAATATATCACTGTGTGCATCTTGTTCAACTGCTGCGACATTCATGGTTAATCTGCTATTTTATACATAGACTTACTGTGCGTCAGATTCAGTATTAAAGGGTGGCCCAATATATTGCCACTTGCATCTTGTCCAACTTTTGTGACATTCATAGTTAATCTGTTAGTTTACACATATACTTACTGTGCATCAAATTCAATATTAAAAAGGTCTAATATATCACCACTTGCATATTGTTCAACTTTGTTCAACATAACTAGTCCATTTCTTATTTTATATGTTGTGAGGCAGTGATAGGCCTTATATATGATAGAGGTGTAGAGGGGGTGGATATTTCAGTCCACACCTCTATTCCACCACTGGTGAGGCCAGCTGGGTTTAATCACTGGGGGATAAACCAGCCCTCAGTGTAGGAGTCCAGAGAGGACTTGGAAACGGAAGCCTGCAGAGGCTCTGTGTGGTCTCAGCTAGGAGGGCTGAGGGGGCACGAGGCTGTCTGAAAGCCTGAGTTTTGGGGGGCCCAGCAACACCTGCGGAAAGAGGGTCGCACGGTCAGAGTCAGGAGGACTTCTGGACCATATACCCCCAAGGCACTGGTGTGGTCACAGCCCGGAGGCTGCTGGACCTTAGGGCTGAGAAAAGCTGGATCTTACCCTGTTTGTGAACTATGCTTAGAGGTGAGTTAGCATAACACCAATGTATTAATGAATGCCTAGATGGGCAAGTGTTTATTTTGGTTGTTTATATTTTGTGCTGGTGCTGAAGTGCCAAAATAAAGCACTGTTTTAACTTAAACCCTCCTGTTCATGCGAAGTCCTACAATGTACATAGACTTACTGTGCATTAGACTCAGTATTAAAGAGCAGTCTGATATATAAACACTGCTTCCATATTATTAGTTAATCGTTTAGGCCATAACTGTCACTGTCATCCAGTGGTCATGTTTTGACTAACAATCCAGGGGGGTGTTCCACAGGATTGGCGCATAGCAAATGTGGTGCCAATATTCAAAAAGGGTCCAAAAACAGAGCCTGGAAACTATAGGCCGGTAAGTTTAACATCTGTCGTGGGTAAACTGTTTGAGGGTTTTCTAAGAGATGCTATCTTGGAGTACCTCAATGAAAATAAGCAAATAACTCCATATCAGCATAGTTTCATGTCAAACCAATTTAATCAGTTTCTATGAGGAGGTAAGTTCTAGACTGTACCCCGGCGAATCAATGCATGTCGTATATCTGGACTTCTCCAAAGAATTTGACACGGTACCACATAAAAGGTTGGCATACAAAATGAGAATGCTTGGCCTGGGAGAAAATGTCTGTATGTGGGTAAGTAACTGGCTCAGTGATAGAAAACAGAGGGTGGTTATTAACGGCACATACTCAGATTGGGTCACTGTCACTATTGGGGTACCACAGGGGGTCAGTATTAGGCCCTATTCTCTAATATATTTATTAATGATCTTGTAGAAGGCTTGCACAGTAAAATATCAATTTTTGCAGATGACACTAAACTGTGTAAAGTAATTAATACAGAAGAGGACAGTACACTGCTACAGATGGATCTGGATAGACTGGAGGCTTGGGCAGAGAAGTGGCAGATGAGGTTTAACACTGACAAATGTAAGATTATGCATATGGGAAGGAATAATGCAAGTCACCAGTACATACTAAATGGTAAAATATTGGGTAACTCTGAAATGGAAAAGGACCTAGGAATTTTAGTGAACAGTAAACTAAGCTGTAGAAATCAGTGTCAGACAGCTGCTGCCAAGGCCAATAAGATAATGGGTTGCATCAAAAGAGGTATAGATGCCCGTGATGAGAACATAGTCCTGCCACTTTACAAATCACTAGTCAGACCATACATGGAGTACTGTGTACAGTTCTGGGCTCCTGTGAACAAGGCAGACATAGCAGAGCTGGAGAGGGTTCAGAGGAGGGCAACTAAAGTAATTACTGGAATGGGTGGACGGACAGTATCAAGAAAGATTATCAAAATTAGGCTTATTCACTTTAGAAAAAAGACGACTGAGATGAGATCTAATAACTATGTATAAATATATCAGAGGTCAGTACAGAGATCTCTCCCATGATCTATTTATCCCCAGGACTGTGACTGTGACGAGGGGACATCCTCTGCGTCTGGAGGAAGGAAGGTTTGTACACAAACATAGAAGAGGATTCTTTACGGTAAGAGCAGTGAGACTATGGAACTCTCTGCCTGAGGAGGTGGTGATGGTAAGTTCACTAAAAGAGTTCAAGAGGGGCCTGGATGTATTTCTGGAGCGTAATAATATTACAGGTTATAGTTACTAGAGATGGGTCGTTGATCCAGGGAGTAATTCTGATTGCCTGATTGGAGTCGGGAAGGAATTTTTTCCCCTAAAGTGGGGAAAATTGGCTTCTACCTCACAGAGGTTTTTTGCCTTCCTCTGGATCAACTTGTAGGAAAACAAGCCGAACTGGATGGACAGATGTCTTTTTTCAGCCTTATAAACTATGTTACTATGTTACTAATCCAGCTGTATTGGAATGGTTGACTCGCTCTTCAACATCAACTCAAGTGACAACAGATACACACAGCCAGGAATCAGTGGGTTCCTGTCACGGACATTCCTGGTAACATTCGGGTAACAGGAGGTCTGTCAGATTGGCAACACGTGGTATAATCTGACATGTTTTCCTTTTTTGTTGTTGGTATTTACCACACCCTTTTCCCTCAGGTGTTCCTGGTGTGGTAATTGTCCCTCCCCTATTTATTGCTTCTTCTCTCACTATTCCTTGCGATTTATAGCTTCAGTTGTTGTTGTGGTGAGCAGTAGTTTGGTTCTCAGCTGAGATCCTGGAGCCTCCATTTCTTCATTGAAAGATATGTTTTCTTTTCCCTTCTGTGTGTTTTGTTACTTTTCCCTGTTTTATTATTAGGCCTAAGGGAGACTCCTGTTCGTCCTTCCTTTTGGAGGAACAGGTAGACTCATTCCTGTCATTAGTTCCAGGGTCCTATAGGGTCAGTTCGGTGTTTAGGTTCCTGTGTATGAACTTGCCTACATTTGAGTCCTGTTCATACTGGTAGATAGACAGGAATTGAACCAGGGTTTCCTGTAGGAGGTGTCCATCTTCCTTCCTTAGTTTCTAGGCCCAATCTCCTTTCCCTCCTACACGGTTTGGTTTGGTCCCCCCCCCACACCTGCCCGTGACAGTTCCCCTGATACCACACTTAGTTGGCATGGCCTAGGAACTGCCTCTGTGCTCTCACCCATCCTAAACCTGCCTCTTGCTTTTGCTGCTCCTTCTGCAAGCCAAGTAAGTTATGCCTTTGGCTCTGCTCCACATTTCAGCGAGTATGAGCTTTGTGAGGACAGTCAGCAGTTACAGGCCAGCCCAGACTTGGAGGAGAGGTCCACTTCGGACTCATCTAGAAATTTAACTACTGATGATGACAATCAGGTGGGAGCACATTTTGTGAGAGGTCAGGGAGTTGCACAAGAGACAGGTGATGATGGTGTAGCAGATTGCACATAGGAGCCAAGTGAAGAGGGGGCATTGCCATCATTAGGGAGCAAGGGTGGCAGTGGAAGCATGCGTCAACACATGGAGTGTCACGATAAGGTGGCATAGGAAAACTGATGCACCGCTCATTTAATATTACAGCATGATGCAGCAACCACTGCATCTTCCACCAGTCCTCACCCCCTCTCCAAAAGTCAGGGCTAGTCAATGTCATCATATGGAAGCTGTCATTTCTTCCCATGGACTTCAATGTCGTCTATTGCTCCTGATGCTCCTCCTTCTCCTCGCCACTTGTTTTGACAGCAATCAATCACTAAGGCGATTGAAAAAAAGACAAAAGTAGGTGTGCACTCATTCAACTTCATTCAACTTAACGTATACCTGGCCAAGTTGCTGGTGCTGCAGTCCCACCCTTTCCATGTTGACAATAGAAGTAGTATATAGTAGAATAAGGAAATCAAAGGGAGGCTGTTAATGGGATGGGTTAAAGACATCACTTAAAATGGACGTCACCACACTTTTGATCAAAATTATATCTGCTAATCCTCTGATTGCATATTAGATTAGGTATTAGTTTGTATATAGATCATGTACAGTTAGGCCTCATTCAAATGCATTTTTAGCGGCTTACATACAGACTCATTCACTTTAATGGTGCCACAAACTATTCGGACAGCACTTTGTTGCCCCGCAAAAAAAAAAAATAGACCATGTTCTATTCTTGTCTGTTTTGTATACAAGAATAGGCATTTCTATAATGGGCAGCCCATTCCATTCCTCAAATAGCAGAACGCATATGGCCGACATCCGTGTTTTGCAGATCCGCAATTTGCGGACCTCAAAACACGGCTCAGTCATGTGAATAAGGCCTTAGTTTAAGGAATGCTGCTATGCCTCTATGACTTTCCCTTTAATTGTATCTGTACACATGTGGTTTTGTTCTACCATGCAGGAAGCACTCATTTATTCTATGATTGATTTGTGATTTTTGTGCATATATCAGGAGGTGTGGTGACCTCCATCTTAAGTGATGTCATTAACCCATGCTCTTCATCCTTTTTTAATTAGGTGACCTGTGTAGTTGAGCATGTGCCTCCTGCTCATAGAAGGTTTGCTGGCACAGAGTGATAAAAGTTCATTGCCTGCTCACTCTGAGAGGTAATGATGGTAGCAGTCAGTTATTATGGGTTCAGCTCTCCTTAAAAATAGATGCCCATGAACGGCATAGAAACAGCATAGTTAGGTACCCATTTGTATCGAGGTCATCTTGCTGCTGGTGGATGGACCCAGATGTTTATTATCAAAAATATATCTGTGATCTCTGATTGCATATTACTTGAGATATTAGTTTGTATATAGATCAGGCACAAAATACTGTGCCAGCAGCACAACATTTCTCTTCAAAAAGTGTCCTTCTGTGGTGGAAAACACATCCACAGTTGTCCATAATTAAGATATGGAGGAGGAGAATTGGGAGATGAAATGTGGAACACAGCCTCAAACCAGCCCTACCTTCAGCATGCTGTGTTGTCTTTCAGTGCTGCCACACATATAGGAGAATACAGTAATACAGCATACATACCTATTACATCTAGAAAGTCTCCTCTTATGAAGATGTTCTCTTTCTGCATCTTCTCCCTTCAGCCCAGACCACCATGGTTACTTTTTTCAATCATGTGTCTTAAGTTCGTCACAAGCTACTCAATGCCTCAGTACTGTGCCCGCTATACTCCCTAATGCCCCCACATGCTATATTGCAGAAAAAATAGTCTCTGGATAATAATGATGATTATAAATAAAGCCCCACATAGTTCCTCCAGCAAGAATGCCTCCAGTAAATAAATAATGCTCCCCTTGTCTCCTCAGAATTAATATTGGCCTATATTGTGCTCTAGCAATAGTAATGACCCCTTTAGTACCCTAGTAAGAATAATGCTCCATAAAATGCCCCCAGTAATAATAGTGCTTCCAGTGATACTAAAGCCCCGTATTATGCCCCAGTATTAAAAATGCCCCAAATACAACATTAATGAGCCTTTAATACACCAGTATTAAAAGTTCCTTCAAGTTTGGCCTCTTATTGTGCCTCCCATTATAATAACAATGCCCCACAATGCTCCATTATTAAACATTTCTCAGTAATGCCCCATATACTGCCTTCAGTATTAAAAATGCTACTAGTGCCCTGGGTAATTCCCCCTATAGTTTCACCAGTATTAAAAATGTCTCCAGTGAATGACCCCCATAGTGTCCCCAGTAATGCCCCTTATAGTGCTTTTTATGCTCCTCAAGTGGCCAAGTAAAAAAAATAACACTATATCTAGTGTTGAGCGGGCATGCTTGGGCGAACTCGCTGTTCAGCCGAGCATGCCTACACTCGGGTACGCTCGGTGTTCAGCCGAACACCGAGTGTACTCGAGCACAATGCTCGAGTCTCTTCCCTGCACGTTTGTTCGCTGCTATGCAGCGAAGAAACGTGCGGGAGAGTACTGGCATTCACTGTATTGTTGATTTGTACGCTAATGCTACGCATTGTATGCTAATGCGTACAAATTTGTATGCTAATGCGTATGAACTTGTATGCTAATGCGTACTTTTACGAGTGAAAGGAGTAATAGAGGAGAAGTCGCGATTCTGACCTTTTTCTATTAACCAGACACCCTCCCCTCTTCCAAGCCTGGTTTAGTCCCATTGACTAACATTATGCTCGGGTGCTCGGCCGAGCACTCGAACAACCCCTAGTGCTCGGCCAGAGCACCCGAGCATACAAACACAGAGGTGCTCGCTCAACACTAAATATATCTTATACCTCAGTACTGTTTCATTCCACAGTCTGCAATGCAGACCATAAGCCTCTTCTGGCCTTTTCTCCATAGTGCACCCACTAATGTCCCATAGTGCCCTCAGTATTAAAGATGTCTCCTGTGCCCTGAGTAATGCCCCCTTAGAGGTAACAGTATTAAAAAATTCTCCAGTGCCCCTATAATGCCACTAGTATTACAACATGCCACCAGTGCCCCCAGTAATGATGCTTATAGTGTCCTTAGTAATGAAGCTTAGAGCACTCTTCATGCTCCTCAAGTGGCCAACAATAAAAACATATCTAATACCTCAGACCTGTTCCTCACGTTGCAAGCCACAGGCCACCTGCATCTCAGAGCATTATCATAGATGGCCACGATTATGTCATTGCATCACCTGCATCATGGAGCAGGCAGTCTCAATAATGTCATTGTGCAAAATGAGTGCCAATGCAGGTGGTCCTGCATTGATGTGTAATTCAGTGTGATAACACCACCTGCTGTGTTGACACTGACTTACCAACTACCTGACTCTCTCTCTCCCTCTAAAATCTATCTATCAATTTATTGTAAATCTTACTAAATAAACTAAATCAATTTCCCTCCTCTCACTATGAAACAGACTGAAACTTTTTCACTATGTTCATTCTTTGCTTTACTATCTTTCTTTCTGACATCATCTGTCGCCTGTGTCTCTATACAAGGCAGCAACACTACCTGGTTGGGCTCCTTTATAGTCTGGTAGTCCCTCATGATTGGCTGTCCTACTGTAGATGGAGGCTATCTACAAGGTATTGTGGAGAAGCTTCAGACTACCACCTGAGGTCATGTGATCCTTCTTCTTTGTCTTCTGATGTGTAAAATGCCAGCAGCCTCACAAAAAGTGTAATAGCAGGCGATCAAAGAGGCATATTTACCCCAAAATGGTATCAATCAAACCATCATCTCATCCTGCAAAAAATTAGACCCTACATAAGACAATCGCCAAAAAATAAAAAAAATGGCTCTCAGAAAATGGCAACACAAAAAAAAAAGATTTTATACTGTTCAAAAATGCATCTAATGTGTAAAACTTAACAAAAATAAAAATGATACACATATTGGGTATCGTCAGATCTGTAACAACCTGCTCTATAAAAATATCACATTATATTTCCCCTCAGGTGAAAGCTGTAAAAAAATAAAAATAAAAAACTATGCCAAAACAGCCATTTTTTGTCACCTTACCTCACAAAAAGTGTAATAGCAGGCAATCAAAAAGGCGTATTTACCCCAAAATGGTACCAATTAAACCATCATCTCGTCCCGCAAAAAATTAGACCCTACCTAAGACCTGCTCTATAAAAATATCACATTATATTTCCCCTCAGGTGAATGCTGTAAAAAAAATTTTAAAAAACGATGTCAAACCTTGACTCACAAAAAGTGTAATACCAAGCGATCAAAAAGTGTTATGTACCCCAAAATGGTACCAATTTTAACGTCACCTCATCCCGCAAAAAATGAGCCCCCACATAAGACAATATCTCAAAAAAAATAAATATCAATGGCTCCCGCAAACCAATCCATCAAAATCTGGTCTGCAAAATCCATATGGCGCTCCTTCTGTTCTGAGTCCTGCCATGTACCCCCACAGCAGTTTACCACTACATATGGGGTGTTTCCGTATTCAGCAGAAAATGGGGAACAAATTATGGGGTGCTTTTCTCCTGTTAGCCCTTGTGAAAATGAAAAAAATTGTGGCTAAAGCAACATTTTATTTGAAGAAATGAAACTTTTTATTTTCACAGCCAAGTGTTTCCAAATTCCGTAAAACGCTTAGGGGTCAAAGTGGTCAGTACCCCCCTTAATATATTCTATGAAGGGTATAGTTTCCAAAATGGGGTCACTTTTTGAGGGTTTCCACTGTAGGTGTACGTCAGGGTCTCTCAATTACAAAATGGTGCCTAAAAAACATTCTAGCAAAATCTACCTCCAAAATCTATATGGCGCTCCTTTCCTTCTGACCACTGCCACAAACCCATAGAGCAGTTTACCACCACATATGGGGTATTTTTGTAAACTGCAGAATCAGAGTAATGTATATTGAGGTTTAGGCATTTGGTCCAAACTGGCTGTCTTTTGAAGGGGTTAAGGTATTGTCTGCTTGGACTATTTGAAAATGACCATCACACTTAAATGAAAGTTCAATATATTTATATTATTTTCCCATCTTTAATGCCTAGAAAAGAACCTACCAAGATGAGTGCTGTTTCTACAGAGTCTAACCTTGTATTTATAATGAATGCACCTATTGAATAAAAAAATGAACTATATTATTACAGTTATGTAGTTCGGGTACAGGGGGTCTGCCATCCCTTATTGTAATATGTTACCCCATATTTATTGAACAAACATATATTTCTTTGTCTACTCTTTAAACCACTTTTCTAAAAGTTCTATCAGTTAAAAAATCAAACCTTCGGTTAACATGCCTGAGAACAGTAGGTACAATATATATGAATAATCTACTGTTAATCTACCTGCACTGGTTATTAGTTGCAAACAGGAGTATGTGTTAGCTGACTACATCAATTTAGGTTTGAAAATATATTTAAAAAGCTAAAATCCCTAATTGTTTTAGTACATTCTGGCAACAAGAGGGATAAAAGCGATATTTTTAGTAAAACAGCCCTTTCATAAAAGAAGCTTGCTGAGTATTAAACATCTGTAATACAAAAGAAAATACTCTCACAGCAATGACACAAACTCCAATCTATTATTATTTTACTCTGGCCAACTATATAAAGCTTTGCAATACAGGGTACTTAAAATAGGGTGAAATGTACTGATAGCAGTCAATCTTTCTCACGAACAGCTTGCCATCTGCGTTGTGATAGGGTTTAAGTGTAAGTTCAGTGTGTATATCAATGCTTGGAAAGAGTAAATAAGTACATTGGATTTACGGAAATTTTTTCAGCATCATTCATGCAGAAAACACATCACTGCTAAGGTGGGACTGGAATGTGAAAATGGCAGAGACCATGGTCACAACCGCTGTTTATGAAATTCTTGGTGCTTTTGACTAACGCATTTCAGCTTTTTTTTTTCCAACATGAGTGATGATACGCACATAAAACATTTAAAAATATTTCATCTCTGCAATCGACGGCGCACGTACATTTGTGTTTTGCTTAATTGAATGAGACACTGATAGGCTTACGTTTTTAAAGAGAAATAAAATACATGATGCACAGCAGACAATTATTAATTCGACTGTCCAAATGATAATCAGTTTGACAAAGATCCATACGCGTCTTCATTCTGTTTAAACACATGAAATTGTGCAAGCAGACAGTTTCATCAAGACAGCTTGTTAGCAAGCTTATGGTTCTTAGGTTCCGTTGCCATAGTATCTAGATTGGAAAACGCTGAAGATTGGCAGGAAAAAGCATGCCTGCAATTGCCCTCTCTCAGCAGGCTACCTAGATCTGCTCAAAGACAGTCCTCTGTGAGTTCTCTTTCCCAGTTTGCACAACCCCCTGCTGTTTAATAATATCCATTTACTGTTTGGGATTGATCTGGTTCACTGTAAAACCTGCAGCTAAGCAGGACCCAGCCTTTCACATACAGAGAGCCTCTTTCACAAATAAAAGGAAGGCAATTAATAAAGAAAACTTATACTGTATACTCTATGAGCAATTTATTTGGATACAATTTAAATTCCATAGTTTTAGCACAAATGGTTTAACAGGTTCACTTATCATCTATAGCATACCCCCATCACCCATAATCTAAATGATTCACTTCTCGTTATCCTACTGCTATTAATCAGTCCGGGCTTTCTCACAATGCGCCATGCGATAGAACAGGCTTCTGTGTAAAAATATAGATGGATTCTTTTGTAGATTGATTTCTATAGCACAACAAGTGAATCTGTCAAAGCCGTCTCTCAGAATTATGGAAATTATTAGTCATTTATTAAGGCATTAATGAAAACATTTTTGCACACCCCTGCAGAAAAATCACATCTTACATGTTCCATATCACAAGTCAAGGGAGCCAGGAATGTGTAGTTTAGAAGGTTGAAATGTTCTTTTTGATTATATGGTCTCATAAATGACACACCGCTTTCCATATCAGATGAAATGCCTTGTTTTCTGCTTTGTGTAGCGCCTGTCAGTGAGATTAGCTATCCAGACACCTCTGGTAAGGACAGGGAAGCAGTAATTATTACATCTTTTCTGTATGACTCTATGGTACTGTATGTTTGAGTGTTTGTGTGCGTGCCCCCAATGAAAGAATGTACAGCTTCCATATTTCAATTATATATTAACATTTAATTTTCTAAGTGATATGACTTCCAGTATAAAGGATGCATAAAATGTGGTGTTATAGAAAGGTACTTATTCTGCAGCTACTTATGTGGAAGAAAGGGCTGGAGGAATATTATCAACCATGGATATAATTTTTCACTTATTATTTTACAACTTTTGACATTTCAGACTGTTTATATTTAGCATATATCACAGCACATGCTGATGTATATTTCCCTCGTACAGGCCAAGAACATTGTAAGAAGGGGGCATATGTACATGTGCCCTCATCACGGTAGGGCGGGGACACAATTAGGCTTTCAGGTACTTATTTATTTTATTTATTTTATGCACTTATATAGCGCTACTATATTCTACAGCGCTTTACAGACATTAGCATCCAACTGTCCCCAATGGCCCTCGCAATCTAAGTTCCTATCAGTATGTCTTTGGAGTCTGGGAGGAAACCGGAGGAAACCCACACAAACACGGGGCGAACATACAAACTCCATGCATGGAATCAAACAAGTCAAAAACAGTTATTTTTTTTGTATTCACAGTTGTTATCGATGAAACAGACTTTGGTTTATAACTTATGTAGTGTATGCTTTAGGGCACACATGGATATCTATTTGGAAGTAGGGGTACAGCAATCGTTGTAATGTCACATTGTAAAAAGGATGCAAATCTATTAAGTTCAGTCTTTCTTGATGAAATATACATCAATATTCAATGCCATTAGGTATTTGATAAGCATCGTGTAGCCCTTTTTTTAAAGAGTTGACAAAGTATCTACATTACTACCTCTTGTCGTAGGACATTTCATAGTTTGACTACCCTAACTTTAAAGAGCGCCTCTATAGATGTCTAAATCGTCTTTCCTTCACACACACAAAGAACAAAGAATGTCCCCTGGTCCTTTGTAAAGTTCTTCAAAAACTTCAACAAAGAAAGTCCTTTATATATGATTTTCCTTTTTTTATTTTATTTTTTTACTTTTGGTTAAGATTTTGGTTCTGTTGGAACACTAGTAGGACCTGGAGGTAATATTCATGATATTCAGATACATAGCAACAGAAGACTTTTTCCAAACTAAATAATATAATTTCCTTTTGTTATTCAGAGCCTACCAGACCCTTATTTAAAGCTCACCAGCCCTCAGTGATGGTTTGAAAAGTGCACCAATAAATTGTAAGAATCCTGCCCCAATCAAACATTATACCAGACTGTACAGAAAAAAGTCATGGATTGTGCATCCTTGTGTTTACAAAACAAGCATTATCCCTTTTACCTGGACCAACTAAATTTAAAGGGGTTGTCCGAGTTATTTTTTTGTTCATTATATGTTTCTAACTTGTCAGGTATAACAACTTTCCCATATACTTTGTTTCTAAAGCTGCTGGTTTCTCAGAGTTGACTGAGGGTCACATGACCTGTGATGTCACCTTATCTCTCTGCTCTGTGATGTTTCGTTCACAAGCCTCAGAGTTCAGATAAGAGTCTGTACACGAGACGTCACTGGCCATGCCCCCTTTCTTTGCAGGCTCCTGCTATCTTCTCTCTCCCTGGTTTCCTTCAGATAAAACATTAACCCCTTCAGCTAGAACACACTGAGGGCTCAAGGCTTTACAACAAACAGCAGCTGCAGCAGTGAGAGGAGACAAATGCTGGGCACAAGAGCTGTAGAGGAATTGTATTGTACAAGAACAGGTAGGGAGAAATTCCTGTATGTATTAGCAGTGTCATTGTACAGCTGGGACTTGTAGTCCTACACATACAACATGCTGCTGAGTATTCCAGCAGGCAGACATGTCACTCAGCACTTGTATTCATTCCCTTTGCAGAGAGGGGGGGAGAAGGGGGAGGGGCTGAGATTGTTGTTATTGCATGTAAACAAAGACCAGAAGAGAACCAGGGAAATTAGGAAATATGGATTTTTTTTGCCTACAACTTGCTTAACATAGTTATATATTGCTGCCCATCAGATTTACAGTGCTATATATTTTTTGTCATAACTCGGACAACCCCTTTAAGGTCCTCGATATTAAGTCTTCCCCAGTTCCATTTTGAAGATGCAAAACTTTCTACTGAGACTTACAAGGTCACTTGTGCCCAAGACAAGGGTGATAGTTTAATTTTTCCTTTTCCCTTGGTAAGTGGTATATATGATGTTGTAGTCATTGAGGGAAGTCAGTAGTAGTTGAGGGAAACATTTAATAGTAAATTGTATCCATAATTTTCTGTATGGAAACAAGAAGATTTGTTAGAAATCTGTGCAAGCAATAACGGTTTGAATGTGAGACTGAGAAAGCAAAAAAAAAAAACAGTGGGCATATATTTTTGGTCAATTTGGCAACAAATAATATGTATGAGTGGCTTGGAAGAAGACTGAAGGGTCATTACTCACAGTGCAGCAGTACAGCATTAATACTACATCAATAGCAGCCCATGTGGGTGGTAGATGGCAGTTGATACCATGCATTGGAAACATCTATTCCAGGCTGTTTATCTCCCCTGTATCCCCTGGCTGCACCTCTTGTGTATTTCCTATTGTACTCCTTTACTACTGAGCCTTTCGCATTAGTTCCCAACTACAGTCTCTTATAATACCTACTGCTGAAACTGAGCATGCTCGACCAGCAGGGTGAGACTGTACTATAGATGGTAACCATAGGCAGTGAGCTACAAACAGCATTTGAGGGCAGTAAGGGATGGGTGATTGTATCGGAAACTGCTAAAAAGGTTTACTCATTCATATATTGAGGACTTTTACTTTGGATTGCATACTTTCTATGGCATACTAGAACAGAAAGGACTAGACTGCTCTCTCATCACTTTTTAGTAGGTTGCCCTGCTACAATGAAGGTTATTTTCAATCTGCAGGCAATCTTTCTGCCTTATTGGTAAAGCAAAAAAGTTCACGTATACTTGTAGGTCCTGTAACCAGAACCGAAAATCAGGTACCAGAGAGCAGAGCATTGTGGGAGCTCTGATAGATTATTTAGGTCACATGACAATCTGTGGTATATGGATAAGTCACAGAGTCCAATTAGGAACCAGCAGAATTTTTAGTTGTGTATGGTGAAAAAAATACATCTGGGGGGAGAGTTATCAAAACTGGTGTAAAGAAAAACTGTCTCAGATTCCACCTTTCATTTTCCAAAGAAGGTCTGAAAAATGAAAGGTGGAATCTGATTGTTTGCTAGGGGCATCTAAACCAGGTTTCTTTTACACTAGTTTTGATAAATATCACCTATAGTTCAAAATCATTACATGATAAAAAAGGGAAGTACTTACTAAGGCCGAGTTCACATTTCAGTAATTTCCATCAGAGATTGTGAGCTAAAAACGTGGGAGAGGAGCTATACAGAGATAAGGTGTAATGAAAAGATGGGCATCTGTTCTGTATTTTCCCCCCATGTCTGCTTTTTGCTCACAATCACTGATGGAAAGCACTGACCAAATCACTGAAATGTGAACTAGGCCTGAGTGACTCCACTTAGTGTGTCAATATCATTAGAAAATGGGAGTTTTCTAAGTGCACAAACTCAAGGCTGGCTCCTAGAAAATCCAATTGTCTAAGTAGGTTCGCCACTCCTTAAAATCGATAAAGTCTTTATTGAATATTGGAGCACATACAAAAATAAAATCTCATATTGCTTACACGTTTCAGGTGTCCAAACACACTAGAATTATATACACCTGAAACGCGTAAGGATTGTGAGATTTTATCTTTGCCTGTGTTCCCAGATTTTATGGAGGTCTGGACCTACCTATACAATGGAGCATATATAACATTACCCGATCCCTATTTCTATTTAACACTTTTAAGTGAATAATGTCTTTATTGTTGGCCACTCCCAGACCCCGTTTTTTTTTCCCTTCATTCTCATCGGCCCCAGATTATTTTTTAATGTCAATCTAAACTTATCCTAGTACTATTCTAGGATATCTGGCAGTAGAAATAAATTCTAGCATTGTAAACCATTGTATTAGAGATGCTGACGCTTTGTATTGTGTTTCATTGACTGTCCCAGTATACTAGAACGTTAACTACCTTTATGTCCTGTATTCTTATCAGTCTTTGTTGATATGAATGTGTTTATCTGCTCAGCTGAATGTTTTTGTCTGTGCAGCTCTATGTACGAGATATAGTTACTGAATGAACATCACAGTCACATAGTACTAATCATCGTGTACCACTAATGAGACATATCAGGAAGATGGGCTTACTGCCCGCGCCTGTGAACTCCTTGATCTGTCTCTGCAGGAGGAGGAGATTCATTAATTAAATAAATATTGAACACATATTCCTTTTCTTGCGGTACGGGGAAAGCTGTAAATTTCTGGGATGTGTGGTTTGATTGATGCTGCTATGAAGATGAGAAGAAAATACTTGTTTATTTATCCATGAAGTGAATAAGCTTAATTTGCATCTTATACCAATACCGTACACACATGTATACAGATGCATGTGTAATCTTCTACTTATGCAAACAAGTCCATATCATTCTCCATGTTAATCACCTATATTATTTAATGCGGTAATAAGCATCATCAGATTTGGTTGCGTTTTCCAGGTACCAACCTATAGGACAGCGGAGCAGTCTCACTATTCCGTCTAGAAATATTCATATATAGTAACATAATGCGGTTCATGCCATTAATTAGGTTTACACATAAGGCACTCTGCTTCTTTTTATTTTTTTGCACATCGCTACATTTAATTCTGCCTTTTTCCACCTAGCAGTTATTCAATGTAAAATACCAGCATCAAATGATTACAGGCTGCAGTTTATATAAAATATATAAACATATTGTATACACAATGCACATTTTAATCCCAGCAATTATGGGGGTTTTTTTGTGCGCTTGTGAACGGATGTTTGAAATGTTAAAGTTACCCAGTTATAGAGTGCGCTTCATTAGCTATTCCAGGCTTGGCACAATACACTGCCGCATTAGCGCTTAATAGATTGAAAGAAAATACAGATTGTTCTTAAAATACACGTTCTCTCGTACATCCAGCATCGTAGGGCCTTCCAGCGTCGAAACCCCTTTCCTTGATTAGACAAAGCACATGAAATAGCAGAGGATAAATAAGCAAGCTGAGGCGATTTCTTCCTCCACGGCCTGGTATGAAAAATGTTCTCCGAGAGACGGCAAGTATATTATCCAAGGAGAGAGAGTTGCAGCCCTGAGTCCTGCTCTCCCCATGTTGTATCTAAGAGCCGTGAATTTGGTCCCATCTCTCTAATCAGTCTTATATTGATCTCCTAAGCTTGCCTCCATTCTAACCTCCTGCCATTTCCTCTGGACACTGTGTAACCAAACTGTGCTAAGTGTTGTTGATTTGCAGGCAAAAGTAGAGGGGTAAATATATATTAACAAGCCATAAACATTTTGCAAGTGGGGAGTCAATAAAAGCCAGCCTATGCCGTTCTTTAGAGGGAAAAAATGATTGCAGGCGGCTTGCTAACAGCGCAGGCACTGTAATCGGAGAATAATTCTTTTCTCCTCTGTGATTAAGAATTGATCAAGCTTCAAGCCTTCAATGCCATTGAATTGGTTGTGCGCTGCTGGAGTTAAAAAAACTCTGCAGGGCTCTGCTATTTGTTTGTGAAACTCCTATGAATCCGAGTGCATAATTGGGCTTGGGAAGTTAGTGAATAAAAAAAGGGAAAATTTGCTTTCTTTCTTCCCAGCTGGCTGAGTCCTGGCTTACAGACTTCTGTGTACAAATGTAGCCAGCAGCAGACCTCACCTCCCTAATGTAAAAAGGTGTTTTGTTACGTTTTTCTGTTGCTGAGAACGAAGCCTGCGTCCCAGACGCTCATTAAAAGCAAAAAAAAAAAACAGCCACATTACAATAAAGGTGTATTTCTGTCACCGTATTTCTAAAAACAGTGACATGGATTAATATGTTCCTTAGGTACAGGGGAGAGCACGAAGAAAGCAAAGCCAGTCTCAATTCCTGTGTGTATATTATCATCTGTGTCAGACCTGCATACAGCTCAACCTAAAATTATTTCCTAAGGTTACTGCTGCAAGGCAGAGCTGATTATTCCGGGAGCCTTGGGCGAGATAATTGTTTTATTAAACAGCAGCTCATTTATTACTAATTTATTTTACCAGCCTTTCTCCCTACAGCGTGCCGAGTCGCCTACAAGTTGAGGCTGTAGTGACGAATGCCTGTTTATTTTGGTGGATTTAATGCCTTGCCTGGACACACACATAGGAATAAAATGAAGGTATTTCCTTTTGTGCCTTAACCAAACACCATACCAGCTCTGTGGCATATAGCAAATACAACACGTCACAACACAAGTCACTGTTCGAAGACTGGAAATTTATTAGACATTTTATTATTCTTTTTAGTATTTTTATCTTTTCCCAGCAGCAGAAAATTAACTCCATCAAAAGTGTAACAGCGGCAAAAAAGGGTCACTACATTGACAAGACACTCTCTCAGAGAAATATATTATATCACCACCCATCAACAATAGAAAGCTACATAGGAGATGTCACGGCTCACAATTAGCCTTGTAGGCACTGGATAAAGAAGCACCACACTGATGGAAGTGCGGTGAATTCAGAAAAACCACATCATGCACACATCGAATAATCTTAATTTGAACATGATCTAAGGGTTACAAACAACATGTCAATGTGGAAAGCAGAACTGCACGGTTATTAATTGATAGCTAGGACTTATGTCAGTGCCATGTGGAAATTGATGCTTACTGGTTGAGTAATAACAGAATTTTCAATGCAAGGCGTTATTATGACAGTGTAACAATATCATAAAGAAGAGAAGCTGGGTTCATTATGAAAAGCTTCTCTTGTTACTATTGTGTATTTACTAACATACGAATAGTCATGATAATAAATATGATCCTCCGCCTCTCAACATCATGTACAAATAATGTAGTTATTCACAAATAGAACATAACAGGAAACCTGCAAAATATAAGGGGGTGACACTAATATGAATTAAAGAGACGGAGCTTCTTTTGGGGGCCTTCGAATTTATTGCTGATGTTTATGAATGAAAATGCGCAGAAGCAAATTGAAAGAGAACAAAAACTGTATAGGGATTGTCGTCATTCTGTGCTGATTCTGTTGGGAGTTTAGACTCTATTACTAATCACTTTTACAAGAACATAAAAGACACATTTTTCTTTTGAAATATGAACTTTTACTTTAGGTTACTTAAAATTTTATTTTATTGTACCAGCATAAACTAGAAATGATAACATGCAAAAATGCAAAGTGAGTTTGTTTTGAACTAATCAAACATAAAACAAATCTAATTTTATGCTAAAAAAGCATGATTTTTATTGACATAGCATGATTATACAGCACAATCTGCCGACAATTTTTCAGCTTGCCTAAAAATTGCCATTGTCTGTTGAACAAGCGTAATCTGAGACAATATTACATAGGCAGATCATTGGTAAGGGGCATTTCTATGAACGCTTGTTAGCGATGATCTTCCCAACTATCTGCTGGTGTAATACAACCTTAGGGCTCATGCTCACAAACGTTTTTTTCTTTCCATGTCCATCCATTTTTTATTTTTTTTGGCGGACCGCATGTGGACCCATTCATATCAATTGGTCCAAAAAAAACGGTAGCTACTCTGTGTGCATTCCATTTCTGTATGTCTGCTCTGGAAAAAAAATAGAACGTGTCCTATTATTGCCCACATAACGGACAAGGATAGGACTGTTCTATTAGGGGCCAGCTGTTCCGTTCCACAAACTACAGAATGCACACGGACATCATCTGTATTTTTGCGGATTCTTGTTTTGTGGACCACTAAATACATATGGTCGTGTGCATGAGCCCTTAAGGTGAAAAAAATAATCTACATCAGGAAAATAGCTTAGATCATAGCAGAAACCTACACCAGCTTCCCTGTGCTTCTTTTCACGTCTTTAGAACAACAATTATCAGTTATGGTTGGAAATGATATCTGCGAAAGATTAGTAACACAAGGGCAGCTAAGTTTTAGGGGGTCGAGCCTACCACAGCCTGTCAGAAACTAAAGTAAGGTACAGCTCAAGTCTACGCCAGACACCATGGACACCAGACACCTGGTGCATGGAGTGCCAGAGATGCACTTAAAGGGGTATTCTCATCTTAGACAATGGGGGCATATCGCTAGGATATGCCCCCATTGTCTTATAGGTGTAGGTCCCACCGCTGGAACCCGCACCTATATCCAGAACGGAGCGGGGAGCGCTGTGCCTGGAGGACCCCGGGTTTCCGGGGGTCCGACCACCACCAGGCGCAGCTCCCCACTGTGCTCATAGAAATGAATGGGAGCGCAGCGTGCAAGCACGGCCACCGGTCCCATTCATTTCTATGGAGCCGACGGAAGTAGCCGAGCCAGCGCTCGGCTATTTTCGGCGGCCCCATAGAAATGAATGGAGGGCGGCTGCGCATGCGCATTGCGCCATCATTCAGTTCGGGGGCTCCGTTCTGGATATAGGTGCGGGTCCCAGCGGTGGGACCCGCACCTATAAGACAATGGGGGCATATCCTAGTGATATGCCCCCATTGTCTAAAATGAGAATAACCCTTTAATTTATTAAGAGGCATCTGCCGCTTTATAAATTAGGTGCAGGTCACTCCAGTGCACATGAATGCCAGTATTGCTAAATCTCCCCTAATGTCTTGCAGGTCTACCTCAGTTGAATGTAAAGAAACATTTCACTTATCAATGCCTTGCTTCATTCTAGAGAATTCATGTGGTTCGTTACCACAAAGTGCAAGGAATTTCGGATTCGTTGCAAATCGACGTTTTCCTCAGCTTTGGACCAAATTCCATTTCAAATGCTTTGCTTCACTCAACACTAGTTGACAGAGGAAGCATGGGGAGCATGGGTGCACAGGGTGGTTTGAGCCTGCCATCAGTGCACCTAACTGCTTATTTGCATATTTTCTTCTTCAGAATGAAGCACTGGATCGTTAAGTGAAAGGAACTATTATATTCAGCTGAGATAGTCCTATAAGGCATTTTGCCTGTTTTAACCAAGAATTTCCTGGGAACATCTTATTAATATTGCCAGTCAGCCCATCATACTGATGTAATCAGCTTGACCGTACTGTGGGAGCCTGTCTGAGTGACTCTTTCCTTGGTGCTTGTTGAGGATAAACCCCTTTTGCCATGAGATATGTATAAATGGCAGTTCAAGGAGGCAGGTGCCTATATCATGCCCAGATATTAAATCTTAACACCAGGCTGAGCAGTAGTAGTAAGTGAATTAATTCAGGTCTCAGAAAGCAAAGATACTGGGGGAAATTTATCAAACTGTGTAAAGTAGAACTATCTTAGTTGTTCATAGCAACCAATAAGATTCCTCCTTTCATTTTCCACAGCTCATTTGGAAAATGAAAGTTGGAACCTGATTGGTTGCTATGGGCAAGTAAGCCAGTTCTCCTTTACATCAGTTTGATAAATTTCTCCCATTGTAAGCAAAACTGATTTGTCCTCTTTTAAATATATCAGTGGTAAGGTTTGGCCTGAATAAAGCATAAAACCAATAGAGGTGCTCCCGAGGTTCCTTAACAGTATTAATCCAGTTGGTTGTTACTGGGGGCTGCAGTCACTGAAATGCTGCACCAGGGACGTGTTCTCAAAACTAACATAAATGGGGCACTTATCTTTTAAAAAAACACAAAAAAAACATAAAGATGTTTACCAAGCCCTGCACTCCTGAATTCTAACTTCAAAAAGTCTCAAAATAAAGCTTTGCAACTTTTTGGATTTATTTGCTCAAATTTCTTGACACATTTTACATTTTTCCACCGCTCATTCCAGTGGTAGGCGTGGTTAGTCCAAAAGTCTCAAAAATTGTTACAATTTTATTCCAGTTATGCCTCATTGACACGTCAGTGCTCAGTCAGTGATTTCCATCAGTGATTGTGAGCCAAAACCAGGTGTGGCTCTAAACACAGAACAGGTGCATATCTTTCCCTTATATCACAATCACTGATGGAATTCACTGACCAAAACACTGATGCGTGAATAAGGATATAATGGGTGGTGTAGAAAGTGGAGTAAAATCTCAAGATGGAATTGATAGACTTAGAGATGAATCAAATTTGACAAAAATTAACAATTGATAAATATAGAATAAAATTTTGTCAACACAGACTCCAGCAAAGCTGACTTCAAAAATTCCACTCATGCTAAATTTCCCCAATAGATAGGCTAAGGCCACTTTCACATATTCACTTTTTGGTCAGTGTTTGATCAGTTATTTCCATCAGTGATTGTGAGCCAAATCCAGGTATGGGTCAAAAACACAGCACAGGAGCAAATCTTTCCATCAACCTTATCTCTGTGTAAGCTTCACTCCAGGTTTTGGCTTATAGTCACTGATGGAAATTGCTCATCAAACATTGACCAAAGACTGTGTGAAAGCGATGTAAATAGCATCTACCTTCTAAAACAGTAGGAAAGGCTTTTTTATTAAACATTTTGTATTGTATGTCTTGATGGTAGTGTAGATAGCATGCAATGTCCATGTCTAAATTCTGTCATGTGAACAGGCCCTTATTATGCTATCATCATGTTTGTATAGTCATTTTCTGGCATTACTTTTCTTTTGTTTAACACGTTCCACTGTACCTTATTACCTGGTGTTGGCAATTGGGTGCAACATTTGAAAAAAAATTGTATGACTTAATCAAAACAGATGCCAGGTAGAGTAATAAAGATTTTCTGTGTGATGAATGACGTGCATCAAGCGGGTGCTGTGAAAATCTAGGCAGGTGTATTGTGAAAGCCAGACCAATGCAGTTCCATATTACTTTCATTCTTTAAGCTAGTGCAGCGTTAAAGAAGAAGCCATTTTCAAATGGATTGAAAACATTTCTACAGTATCTAGTCAGAAATTGATAGACACTGTGTGATTTCAGAATGATGTGCTCAGGATGGAAACGAAAGGCAATTTGTATTTTTTGGGAGGTGTACATGGGACTCTATCTTTATAGAATCATTACACTTTTAGATGAGCAATGCCAAGTGAGGCCTGCCGTTGCCATGGCAATTGCTCATTTCTGAATAAATGAGGCAAGGCCTACTAGATGCAGAGACACAGCATGGTGAAATGTATTGGAGTTAGTAGATGGCGTCTGTCTGTGATATGAGGCTTAAGGCTCGAAAAGAAGAAATAGTGTAGATTTAGCAATGTGTAGCAGAAGGGATGGAATGTACTCTGGACTGTAATGCTTCATGCAGGGAGGACAGAGCATTGTGGGACAGTCAACGAAAGGGAGTTAAAGCAGGTGTGAAATTTTCTTATTGTCAGTGCAAGAGACAAGAAGGATTAACATGAGCACCAAAGAGAAAGGGTTCAGCAAGTAGAAAAACATTTCCAAAGGTATTTTGAATCTCAAAGCTGTCAGTGCCTTACCAATTCTATAATCCTTGTTTATTCTTTATTTAGACTCACAAAAACTGTATCTATAGTTGCTACAAGCCCCTGAGGAGCCAGAGTGGAGGATGGGAGTGGTAGTGGCTCTGTTTGAAAAAGTGGCTTTTGTCACACTGTTGCTCCCTAGGGCCAGGGAAGTGAAAGGAGGTCAAACCTTTTCTTCCCTCAGGACACACCTTGACGTTCTGTTTCCTGCCTGATGCTCAGTGGCACACATAGAGAAGTAAGGGCCCCATAGCAAGGATCAAACTAGGCCCCCCACACAGGACAGAAGGGTTTCTGCCTAAACCTTTTTCAGTGACCCTTGGGCCATTTTTTCCACTGCCTCATTTGCTAAAAGTTGTTCCTTTAGAGAGTAGAGTCCTAACCAAGTTTTCACCTCCAGTAGAAGAGGAGATAATCCCAACTAAGACTGGGCCCCCTCTTGCCCTGGGCCCCATAGCAGTTGCATGGTCTGCCGCTATGATAGTTACTCCTATGTTGGTGCTGTGGCCAGCAAATGGTGTTGGAGTCAGTAATCAGGCCATAGGTAACAGAATAAACGTCTCCTTTTTTGAAATGTGGAATTAGGGTTGTAGTTTAGGTTTAGGTTCAACATACTCCTATTCACTTTCTCTGGAGAATCGGAGGCTGGAAATAATGCTTTGCGAAATGTCTGTAATCCGTCATTTTCCAGTGTAGATGGTGTTTTAGCAGTATCCCACTTACAGCAGTAAAGTCTATAAGCTTTTAGGCAGCCATGTATGTTACTGATTCGGTTTGCTCAGCCATTATAGATTCTGGAACTTCCTCTCTCTCTCTCTCCTTTCCTGGAGTAGTGCTAGCGCTCATTGTACACTTATTTATTTCTTCCTTCTGGGATGTTCAGGCATTACGAGCCCTGTGGAAAAACTATTGTATTCATTTCCATAATCTCCACCTCTGATTTCAGGGGTACATTCATAAATAGATATTGTTTTATGATCATGAATAATAATTTGCATCCCTTTTACTAGCGCATATTCATAAGGAACTCTCCAACTGACAAACATACCCTTACACCACCAATACCCCCAAAACCGTTACTGTAGTTTTTATTCAAGTGGGAGCAGAAAAAACAAATGTTCCCGTAGTTTGCAAATATCTGTTTTATTGAATAACTAGTGATGTGCAAATTTTTAAAACTTGATTCACATCTGATTTGACTGATGGCCCATCCGATTCTGGTGAGAATAAATTTGATTGAATTGAAAGTTCTCTGCTTGCCTGGAAAAGTCTCTCTATCTCTCTTTCTTTCTCTTCCTTGATTCCTCCAACTGCATCACACAAAATTCTAGATTTGGCAGAATCAGAGCTTTTTAAGAAAATACGGATTGAATATTAAAATTTCAGAATCAATTCTGTCAACTCTATGTATTATTACAGTATATTGCATCCATGTTAGTTAATATTAAAGTATACCGTAAATCTCATGATGTTGACACTTCCATTGAGCAGATATACTCTGTAAGGGCTTTCATCATACATTTGACTAGGTTACGTAGGAATTCTGTAGCCTCAACTGTAAAAAGCGTAATGATCAAATACAACAACAATGGCAGTAAATGGCAAACATTTGCAGCTACAGTGCCTTGCGAAAGTATATGGAACTTTTCAACCTTTTGCCACATTTCAGGCTTCAAACAAAAAGATATACCATTTTAAATTTTTGGTGAAGAATCAACAACAAGTGGGCCACAATTGTGAAGTGGGTGATCCCTCATTCCTGGGCTTCTTACTTTCATTTTGTAACACGTGCAGCAGCCATTTTAGAAATAAAATCGAATTCGTTCCCACGAAGCAAGGAAATTTGTATCGAATTCCACTTCCATTCGCTCAACACTAATGGACGTCCTTCTACAGTGCCTTGCGAAAGTATTCGGCCCCCTGGAACTTTTCAAACTTTTGCCACATTTCAGGTTTCAAAAAAAAAGATATAACAATTTAAATTTTTGGTGAAGAATCAACAACAAGTGGGTCACAATTGTGAAGTGGAACGAAATTTATTGGATCATTTAAACTTTTTTTGTAATAATAAAACTGAAAAGTGGGTCGTGCATAATTATTTGGCCCTCTTGCATTAATACTTTGTTGCGCCACCTTTTGCTGCGATTACAGCTGCAAGTCGCTTGGGGTATGTCTCTATCAGTTTTGCACATCTAGAGACTGAAATTCTTCCCCATTCTTCCTTGCAAAACAGCTTGAGCTCTTTGAGGTTGGATGGAGAGCATTTGTGAACAGCAGTTTTCAGCTCTTTCCACATATTCTCAATTGGATTCAGGTCTGGACTTTGACTTGGCCATTCTAAGACCTGGATATGTTTATTTTTGAACCATTCCATTGTAGATTTTGCTTTATGTTTGGGATCATTGTCTTGTTGGAAGAAAAATCTCCGTCCTAGTCTCAGGTCTTTTGCAGACTCCAACAGGTTTTCATCCAGAATGGTCCTGTATTTGGCTCCATCCATCTTCCCATCAATTTTAACCATCTTCCCTGTCCCTGCTTGCAGGCCCAAATCATGATGCTGCCACCACCATGTTTGACAGTGGGGATGGTGTGTTCAGGGTGATGAGCTGTGTTGCTTTTACGCCAAACATATCGTTTTGCATTGTTTCCAAAAAGTTGGATTTTGGTTTCATCTGACCTTCTTCCACATGTTTGGTGTGTCTCCCAGGTGGCTTGTGGCAAACTGTAAACAAGACTTTTTATGGATATCTTTGAGAAATGGCTTTCTTCTTGCCACTCTTCCATAAAGGCCAGATTTGTGAAGTGTTTGACTGATTGTTGTCCTATGGACAGACTCTCCCACCTCAGCTGTAGATCCCTGTAGTTCATCCAGAGTGATCATGGGCCTCTTGGCTGCATCTCTGATCAGTCTTCTCCTTGTTTGAGATGAAAGTTTAGAGGGATGGCCGGGTCTTGGTAGATTTGCAGTGGTCTGATACTCCTTCCATTTCAATATGATCGCTTGCACAGTGCTCCTTGGGATGTTTAAAGCTTGGGAAATCTTTTGGTATCCAAATCCGGCTTTAAACTTCTCCACAACAGTATCACGGACCTGCCTGGTGTGTTCCTTGGTCTTCATGATGCAGAACCCTGAGACTATGACAGAGCAGTTGCATTTATACGGAGACTTGATTACACAAAGGTGGATTCTATTTATCTTCATCAGTCATTTAGGACAACATTGGATCATTCAGAGATCCTCAATGAACTTCTGGAGTGAGTTTTCTGAACTGAAAGTAAATGGGCCAAATAATTTTGCACGCCCCACTTTTCAGTTTTAGTATTACAAAAAAAGTTTAAATGAGCCAATAAATTTCATTCCACTTCACAATTGTGACCCACTTGTTGATTCTTCACCAAAAATTTTAAATGTTATATCTGTTTGTTTGAAGCCTGAAATGTGGCAAAAAGTTGAAAAGTTCCAGGGGGCCAAATACTTTCGCAAGGCACTGTATATAGCATGCAGTTGCATTCTTTTGGTCATAGGTTCCATTACAAATGGTCCTGCCAAACCTAAATGCCCAATGTCTTGCAATTTTAGTCTTACAGACCAGGTATTTATCCAGTTTTCCAAAATTCCTGAAAGCCAATTCTGTTTAGTTACATCAGACACGTCCTCTATCAACTGGAAAAGACTGGAAAAGACTAATATTCAGCCATTCATTGTAGGATGAAATTCTTTTTCATTTTGCTCTGCGTTCCATCCAGAATAAAGCCATCCTCCTTTTCTCTTTCATAATGTGACATCAACCTGTTACGTAAGTAAAAATGATGGTCTGCTCTGCGTAAATTTAGCTTCTTCAGGAGCATTTAAATGTGCCTTATTATTTCCCTCAATCTTTCTTTAAAAGCACTTTCTCTCCAAACAGACGTCAGTAAATACACACTTGCAACTGCATCCAGTTTTAACACAAATAACACTTTATAATCCCTTCTTGCCACCCGCACTTAAGGCAAGCACAATACTCTGTTTTCACGAGCTGCATTTATAAATACCACTTTTACTTTTCGGAAGCATTTAGCTCAAACAACAGTTGTTGTTTCTCATTGAATATGTCTCACCGTGTGAACTTTGGCCAAAGTATAGGTTTGTAGCAGCTTAAAAAGGAACAGTGAGTCATAGGGAATCTGGTGAAACAGATGCCTATGCTGCCAGAGCCTTTTCAGATTGTTAGTGGATGCAGCAGTAGAAATTAACCCCTTTATTCTTTACTATATAAACAGGACTCCTATGTGGCACCAAAAGGAAAAGCTGGAAGATCTTCAAAACTGTGTCCTACATTGATTATTATTACTGGTGTAAAGGGTTAAGACAGAAATAAAAATAATTAAGGTGGCTCTTTCAGATATAATGTGCAATAAAAGGTAACCGAATGCACTGGTATGGATATACCCCAGAAATCCAAGAAAGTAAAATATTTAAAAATAGAATAAAAATAATAACTACTCTTTAGGTTCCTTTAAAATAGCATGGAGATGATCATAATAAAGTCATAAATATCTAGAAGTATTTCTAAAAACTACATCTTTTTGAATCCCAATTAGTATAATCAAAGAACATCTGTAAACCTAATATAAATAAAGATAAATGACAAAAACAATAAAATACCACAAGGTAAGGTGCAGAAACATCAGATGTGTATTGTTTTTTTGTAGAGCCAGACACAGCTGATATATGTGTATGTGCATCTGTAGACTGATAGCGGCAGATAGAAAATGTAGCAACTAATGTTTTTCATTCTGGCACTATTTGACATCCAGCATCACGCCTTATAAACCACATGTACAGTGTATGAATGATCCCATAGAAAACTACATGATCAATTCAGCTGTTTTTGCACTATATCAGAAGGAAACTAAACAGGATCGCCCAACATACAGTATGTGAAGGGGCCCTAATGAAAAGAATAAAAATATTTGTCCAATTACGGCCAGTATATCTGATAATAATACTGGTGTCAGCCCTTATATCAGTGAATGATATCACTGTGTGTGAAAAATGTAATGTGGCTTCTGGAAACAGTTCAGGTCAGTCCAATTCAGTTCAAACCGCATCTTCTGTGCAGACACTAGTGGCTGATTCACCAGGCTCCCTGACCTCTGTCTTGCCTGGTCTTGCCACTGGAATGTACAGGCAAGGCCAGAGTCCAGGTAGGACTGAACCTGTGTGTTGAAGCAAATTTTGGCTAAAAATTTGTGGCCTCTTTGAAGGACTTAAGTACGTGGCAGGCGTCTTTGATGAGCTGCCACTGCCTGAACTTGAAACAACACATGCTCCCTACTGAGGTAGTCTGGTGAATGACAAAATCATTCACATAGTTATGCTGCTCGCAGGTTTTGCAAGGTGTAATTCCAGCAAGTTGGAACATTGTGGATCAAGCAGTGTAACAACAGACCATTTCTTCCAGAAAGAGACACTGTATGTTTTCAAAAAGATTTGTACTACTATTTTTACCAAGTACACCACGCGGGAAGCATGTATTATCTCCCCCAAATGCAGCATGGCCACGATGTTCACGCCATTGTAACTGACCAACTTGCTCAGTTGGAACTGGCAGGGAGATAGCTGTTTGCTGATTGATGCAATTTTTCAAGTAATAACAGGTGTTCACTAAAACACAGCTGTGACAATGACTTTTTTGCAGTGAAAAATCTTTGAACTAGATGGTCTGATGCAGTAATGCCTTCACTAACACAGTTATAATTTGCGTTACTACTGCTGTTGTATCTACCCATTACCTTGCATGTAATGGGTAGAGCAAGTAATACAGCTATAACTCACTGAAACACCAAATTACAAACAGTAAATAGAAACTGGTTTCTAGAAATGGAAAAGTGTAATTCGTCAGTGTTTGCAAATAATGTAATTTGAGACTATGAAGTGTAGAAAAGAAACTCCCCCCGCCCCCAAGAAAACTGGATGTTTTTGTAGAAATCTGTAATGTACAACTAGTTGCCAGAAACTAAGCTGCCAGCAAATAGAACTGATAATGACCAGACTCACTCACTCTCTTTCCCTGATCAGACTCCTTAATATACCCCAAATTCCCAAATATATCACCTATTCTCTCTCTATAATCTTTTTATACTGTCCCTACCACATTATATCATTGGCTTATGTCTTAACTTGTTTTTAGTACACAGAGCCACAGCACAACATCCTTCCAGATCGCAAGTACAGTGCAGAATTGTGTTCTGTGATTCTGTCTGTAACAGAACCTTGTTGAATACTGCTCCTAATTGGCTGATCAAGTTGTATATCATTCTTTGAGCCAATCAGGGCAAGCCCTACCTTCCTCCGAGGGACATTTGACCATCCTTCTTCCTCATAGTTTTGCCCACCAACATGATGAACAATGGTGCTGGGTCTCATTTGTACACAATTCATGCAAAGCTAATCAGAAAACATTTGGATTTGCTTGGCGGACAAGTTATGTAAAGTTCATAACAAATCTGTTACAGTGGCATAAATCAAGGCAGTACTCCCTAATGCTACAGGCTCCTGAATAAGTAATTGCTGATTTGATAATTAACAGTTGTGAAAAGTACATTTGAGCCCATGATCCTCTTCTTTCTCATAAGAACTGTAGCACTGCACAGGATAGGGTTGAAGGACTCAGGAGTGTCTTCAGTTAAAAGATAGTGTTGATCGAGCACCAAAGTGCTCGTGTGCTCGGGTGCTCTGGTAGAACACTTGGTGATGCACGAGTGCTCTACAAAGCACCAGAGCACAATGTAAGTCAATGGGAGAAGACCAGGCACCCCCTGCTCGGATGAGGGGAGGGTGTCGGGTTCATAGGAAAAGGTCAGAATCACAAATTCTCCTCTTTCACTCATTAAAGAACGCTAATTAACTGAATTTGTACGCATTAGCGCACAATGCGTTTTTGTGCTTGTTCCTTTCCACAGTTATTTATTATCTGATTATGATGTGATTTTAGTATGGGAATTGTATTTTTATCCTTGTTATCAATAAATATTTTTGATTTTAGATGAGCTTATGTGTTAGTGTTTTTCTTCTTTGTCGGGGTTTAATGCGTACGAATGTGTATGCTAATGTTACGCATTGTACGCTAATGCGTACAAATTTGTATGCTAATTCTACGCATTGTACGCTAATTAGTGATGAGCGAATCGAAGCGGCAATATTAGTGATTCGCACGAATATTGCCTGCTTCGGCTCGGCTCGACATCCCAAGGCAGTGCGGACTCGTGATTATTCGTGCGTCACTGCAAGTTTGAAATGCCCGTTTTTTTCAGCCAATCAGCATCAAAGGGAAGCCTGTGGGAATGCCTGCTGTGATGTAAAAGCCCCTACACCTCCCCAGCAGTGATTGGCTGGCAGTGACATGTGACCTAAATTTATAAAAGGTAGGGACCTGCAGCATCAGCCTCATTGTGCTTTGGGAAGGAGAAGGGACAGACAGTGTTAGCTAGTGTAGTGTGTGCAGCAAGTAGTTAGTTAGGAGTTAGGTTAGGAAGCCCCAACAGTCTTTTTAAAGACTATACTCTGAAGAACAGTATACAGTATATACTGTAAGCCTGTATTCTGTGTAGGATAGGAAGCCCCAACATTCTTTTTAAAGACTAATTGATTCTGTGAAGAAAACTATACAGTATATGCTGTAAGCCTGTATTCTGTGCAGGATAGGAAGCCCCAACAGTCTTTTAAAAACTAATTGATTCTGTGAGAAAAATTCAGTATATGCTGTAAGCCTGTATTCTGTGCAGAGCTGTGCCTGGTACACCTTGTCCAGCCACATAGCTCAAACTATACATCTGTAAACAGATATATTCCTGTGCATGACTGTGCAGTGACTAGGGTATACATTTAATCAGCCTGCTATATACCTCACAGTTTATAGATATCGTATTGATCTGTAGATTCTAGTTTTATTTGCGCAAACTGCGTACATTTTTTTTGGATAGGTCTGAAAATAATTTTACCTGCATATCTATCTATATTGTCCATTGAATTTCACTGATCTGTAATACACGGTGCAGTGAGTTGGGAAAAAAAATTTCATCAGCCTGCTATATACCTCACAGTCTATAGATACCGTACTGATCTGTAGATTCCAGTTTTATTTGCGCAAACTGCGTAAATTCTTTTTTTTGGGATAGGTGTGAAAAATAATATTGCCTGCGTATCTATATTGTCCGTTGAATTTCACTGATCTGTAATACACGGTGCAGTGAGTTGGGAAAAAAATTTCATCAGCCTGCTATATACCTCACAGTCTATAGATACCGTATTGATCTGTAGATTCCAGTTTTATTTGCGCAAACTGCGTAAATTTTTTTTTTGGGATAGGTGTGAAAAATAATATTACCTGTGTATCTATATTGTCCGTTGAATTTCACTGATCTGTAATACACGGTGCAGTGAGTTGGGAAAAAAATTTAATCAGCCTGCTATACAGTGTCGGACTAGCCCACCAGAGGACCGGAGGATCCTCCGGTAGGCCCCAAGCCACCCAGCCACTTAAAAAAAGCATACTTACCTGTCCTGCTGCGCTGCCGCTGTCCTCGGCTCCCAAGCTCCACTGTCTTCCCTTCCGGCGCGCACTATGACCTGACGCAGCGTCAGGTCATAGTGCGCGCCAGCAGGGAAGACAGTGGAGCGCGGAACCTGATGGCAGCGGCAGCGCGGCAGGGCAGGTAAGTATGCTTTTTTTAAGTGGCTGGGTGGGCTGATCTGAGGTCTGAGGGGGGGAGAGAGACCCTGATCTGAGGTCTGATGGGGCACAAGACGCTGACCTGAGGTCTGATGGGGGCACAAGACGCTGACCTGAGGTCTGATGGGGGCACAAGACACCGACCTGAGGTCTGATGGGGGCACGAGACGCCGACCTGAGGTCTGATGGGGGCACGAGACGCCGACCTGAGGTCTGATGGGGGCACGAGACGCCGACCTGAGGTCTGATGGGGGCACGAGACGCCGACCTGAGGTCTGATGGGGGCACGAGACGCCGATCCCTGTACTGTGACATCACTGTGTTTATTATCTCTGTACTGTGACATCACTGTGTTTATTATCTCTGTACTGTGACATCACAGTGTTTATTATCTCTGTACTTTGACATCACAGTGTTTATTATCCCTGTACAGTGACATCGCTGTGTGTATTATCCCAGTGCAGGATGAGGTAAGTGGTCTGTGTTTGTGTGTTTGTTTTCTATTTTTCAGGGTTGTGAATGCAGAGGACTACGTTGGATTCGGTGGACTACGTCGGACCAGCTTTTTTTTTTTTTTTTTTAATAAAATGGTCAAACAGGGGTCTGGAGGAGTGTTTATTTCAATAAAATGTTTTTATACTTGTGTGTGTGTATTTTTTTTACAATACTACAGTTTTAGTAATTAGGGCTATCTACAGACGGCCCTGATTACTAATACTGGGCTTAGTGCTTGCCGGTATGGCAGGCCAGCACTAACCCCAACATCTATTACCTCGGCACCCACCGCCACCAGGGGTGCCGGGAAGAGCCGGGTACCCGCAGGACCGGACCTTCTAAATTGAGGGTCTGGCTCTGGGGCGGCTGCAGGCTGGTACCATTAGGCTGGGGAAGGGCCCTAAACCGTGTTCCTTCCCACCCTGGTAGTGCCAGGCTGCCGCTGCTGGTTGTATCTGGCTGGCGAAGGAAAAAAGGGGGGGACCCCCACGCCATTTTTTTTTAAATTATTTAATTATTTTTGTAAAAAAATGGCGTGGGGTCCCCCCTTTTTTCCTTCGCCAGCCAGATACAACCAGCAGCAGCAGCCTGGCACTACCAGGGTGGGAAGGGACACGGTTATTGGCCCTTCCCAGCCTAATGGTACCAGCCTGCAGCCGCCCCAGAGCCAGACCCTCAATTTAGAAGGTCCGGTCCTGCGGGTACCCGGCTCTTCCCGGCACCCCTGGTGGCGGTGGGTGCCGAGGTAATAGATGTTGGGGTTAGTGCTGGCCTGCCATACCGGCAAGCACTAAGCCCAGTATTAGTAATCAGGGCCGTCTGTAGATAGCCCTAATTACTAAAACTGTAGTATTGTAAAAAAAAAAAAAAAAAACACACACACACAAGTATAAAACATTTGATTGAAATAAACACTCCCCCAGACCCCTGTTTGACCATTTTATTAAAAAAAAAAAAAGCTGGTCCGACGTAGTCCACCGAATCCGACGTAGTCCTCTGCATTCATGACCCTGAAAAATAGAAAACAAACACACAAACACAGACCACTTACCTCTTCCTGCACTGGGATAATACACACAGCAATGTCACTGTACAGGGATAACAAACACAGCGATGTCACTGTACAGGGATAATAAACACAGCGATGTCACTGTACAGGGATAATAAACACAGCGATGTCACTGTACAGGGATAATAAACACAGTGATGTCACCGTACAGGGATAATAAACACAGTGATGTCACAGTACAGAGATAATAAACACAGTGATCAATCAGACCGTGATGTAAAGATTAAGCATAACTGGCGTAAACCCAGAGGTATTGACAACAGAGCCCGCAGGAGGTTCAAGGGGCAGATCCTGATGCCCAACATTGGGTACGGTAGCAACAAGAAGACCAAACACATGCTGCCCACAGGGTTCCGCAAATTCCTGGTCCACAATATCAAGGAGCTCGAGGTTCTGTTGATGAGCAACAAGTCCTTCTGTGCAGAAATCGCCCACAACGTCTCCTCAAAGAACCAAAAGACCATTGTGGAGAGAGCGGCACAGCTCGCCATCAAAGTGACGAACCCCAACGCCAGACTGCGCAGCGAAGAGAACTAATAAATATCTCTGTGGTTATTTGTGCTAAATAAAAGTTAAATAAACACACAAAAAAAAATTGATCTGTTCCTGTGCCTGATCCACCCAATTTCATGAGAAAGTCTCCCCAAGGAGTCCCCACTGTAACTTGCTTCACTTTCAACTACCTCACCCCCCGACACCTGTGTCTCGCCATTGTCCACCACCTCCTCAGACAACACTGGTAAATCCCCACTGTCAGCACACTGAGACTGCAAAAGGTCTTGCGAATTGGGGCAGAGAATGTTCTGGGGTAGCACATCAGAGAAGGGGTGACTATGGGGTTCCAGGGAGTACGTGACCACATGCAATCTCCATCCAAAAAGTCATACTGAGGCTCACCACCATGCTTTACACTGCAATCTTATTGAAAGACAGACAATCAGGGGTTCACCGCCAGGTTGTCAGGCAGCATTTTTAAGTGGGTCACCATTACCGTGTCCCTGAAAATTGCCTTGGGGTCATCACCAGACTATTGGCCAGATTTAGAAAAAATGGTGCAATTAGGGAGCCTCAGAGGCATCCCTACATGCTGCCCCTGGTGTTTCATATCCATTTCCAAGGTGTTTCCATCTTTTTCTGAGGTTTTCACATGTTGGGGCAAACTTGACTGTGCAGAACCTTTGGCCCCTGCAAAAATATTCGGGTCTCCCATAGACTTTAATGGGATTCGTGATTCGGCTCGAACCCACGAAACCCGAGGAAAATTCGGGCCGAATTCCGAATCCCTGATTATTTTAGGATTCGATCAACTCTAACTCTAATGCGTACGAATTTGTATGCTAATTTAGCATACAAATTTGTACGCATTAGCATACGAATTTGTACGCATTAGCGTACAATGCTTAACATTAGCATACAATTTCGTATGCAGTAGCGTACAATGTGTAGCATTGGCATATAAATTCGTACGCATTAGCATACTCGAGCATCGCACTCGAGCACACACGGTGTTCGGCCGAGCATGCTCGCTCAACACTATTAAAAGATCAGTTAGCAAAAGAAATGCTCAAAAAGGTGGAAGACTTGTTATGTTCTTGACAGAACATAACCCTTCTCAATGTATGCCCTTTTGCTGTTGGTGTGCCCTTCATTAAGCAAAGTCTGCCTTTTCCAAACACTATCTTGCCACAATTTATTCATTAATTTTTTATTTTTAAGATAGATATACAGTATTAGCAAACACATTTAACGCTGCTGATTTTAAATATTCATATTTCATAATAAAAGAAACTGTAACTTCAGTCTTGGATGTCAAAAGAAACAAGAACCTAGAACTTTACTGTTTCATAAGCATGTGTTTAGTCAGTATGTATACAGGTTGGGAAGTACAAACTCTACTCATGAACTTGCATTTCCAGTGAATTTGTATGCGGTGAAGCATAGCTATTGATTGACACTAAAGCTTATGTTTGTTATGTTGTATGACTTAAACCTTTAACCTCTTTCATACAGTCAGAGTTAAGCTCCATCCCATTACATAATACATGCTAGTCACCAGGAAATAGTAAGGTAAATGCCTTGGGCTGGGGAATCTTTACACTTCTATAACTAATTCCTAGTCCATGTATTTCACTTAGCTCTCTGAACTTGAGCATGTGCATTTATTTGGTTTCCAAAAAAGGATAAGTGCACCTTGTCTACACAAAGAGAGTAATGTATATTTGCTGTATTCTAGCTACCAATAGTTAAAGAGGACCTTTCATCACTTTTTGAAATACAAACTAAAGGATCTACCTTATAGGGCGGCCCCCACTGATGCCCTCTCTGTTTTTTTTTTCCAAAAGAGCCCCCCGTTCGTCCACAGGACCCCCCGTTGTATGTGGCGCGGATTATGTTAATTATTAGTATCGGAACAGGGAGGAGGAGACTTCCTGTTCCTCAGTGGGCGTTTCCTTCTCCCTGGCTTTGAGTGCGATCCAATCAGAGCGGACCGCTCACAGCCGGGGAGAAGGAGCTCAAGTTCTCGCGAGATTCCTGCTCCAGAAGCACGCCAGAACTTGAGCTCCTTCTCCCCGTCTGTGAGCGGTCCACTCTGATTGGATCGCGCTCAAAGCCAGGGAGAAGGAAACGCCCAATGAGGAACAGGGAGTCTCCTCCTCCCTGTTCCGATACTAATAATTAACATAATCCGCGCCACATACAACGGGGGGTCCTGTGGACGAACGGGGGGCTCTTTTGGAAAAAAAAAACAGAGAGGGCATCAGTGGGGGCCGCCCTTTAAGGTAGATCCTTTAGTTTGTATTTCAAAAAGTGATGAAAGGTCCTCTTTAAACAACAACAATATATGAACCTTTTTCAACCTCATTCTCTTAACGTTTAACTTCTGTTTAAGTTTAAAGAATCTTTTATCAAAGCTGTAACTGGGCTTTACTAAGGATGGTCTCTCTTCAATCTTCAGAGTTTTACTGAATGCTAAGGATGCCTGTATGTAACAAGTCAGATAAGCAGGGTGATGGACAGTGATAGGCCACATGTCCATAGTCAGGTACTGAGGTAGTGAGAAGAAGCCTGGAAGCCTCTGCATGACAGATAGGCATCTTTTGCAGACTGAAGACAGATTCTCCTTAGCAATGCTGTTGAAATTTGCTAAGAAGACTATTTACACTCTGTTTTCTAGTAGAAACATATTTCCCTAATAAAGTATATTAAAAAATGTTTAATATCTCTGTCCCTACACTACAATAAAAATAGGGGGTTTTCTTGAACTGTCTAGTGAAGATGAGTTGATTTTGCTGTACATGGTTTTATGTTAGGACAGCAGTCCTCGTTACTATTAAGAGAATATTTGCTTCTTTAAAAAATAAAGGGTAATCAGCCTTGAATATTTTTGTTTGATCTCCACAATATAACCATTCTGTGCCTATTGGTTTTATTCACTGAATGTCTGTAGAAAAAGTAAAATTTGTCTGAGGGCTTAGAGACGAGACATTAGAGATGAGCAAAGTGTTCAAAAATTCAATTCAGACGCTTCACCAAATTCTCCCAAAAAATTTGATTCGATCCGAATAAATTAGTGACAAAGCGCATAAAAAATCAGCTATTTCCTGACTTTAGCAAGCGTGTATCTTGGTGTATATCACTGTGCATTGCTGAAACATGGATAGCTAGTCCGTTGTCTTAGTAATAGAGATAAGCGAGCATACTCGTCCGAGCTTGGTGCTCGTTCGAGTATTAGGGTACTCGTAAGTGCTCGCTGCTCGGACGAGTATCTCGCCATACTCGAGGAAATGGCAACTTCCGCATCGTGCTTTTTTGGCGCCTATAAACACAGCCAATCACAAGCCAGGAGACTCTTCGGTACACCCAGCATCACGTGGGGCCCTTACATGTCGATAGCAGGGGTTGGCTGGCCTGATCAGGTGACCCTGGAATATACTAGTGACTGGCCGCGGCGCTCGGCTCAGATGCCGTCTGGATGTCGTTAGGGATAGAGCTGCTGCCTTTCAGGGACAGTGTTAGGGCCTTCATTTAGTTCTCTGTTAGGCAGCAATCACCCACAAAGAACCCAACAGCCCTTCTAAGGGCTAGAAGAAATTTTTTTTTGTCTCCTGGCTTGGCTGGCAGGCTGGCACTAGTAGTGCAGCTATCGCCATATCTAACCCTGTTTTTTTTTTTTATTGTTCTATCTCAGTGATACAAATCCATTGCACACAGCAGTGTGGAACCATTCTGTGTGTCACAGTTCAGCACACTCACTCCAATCTATATATACTGTCCAGGTGACACTTTCTGTACGTCACAGAATACAACCAAGTCATTTGCTACCAATATCATCGACAGCTTGATCCAGAAAACTCTCTGTGTGACATTTGTCTGGGTCGCAGACTAAATAGCCACCGTTAACAGGGTGTCAGTCAGTTCTAACATAGTTCCTGCACGTCATGTTCCCAAAAAAAACAAAATATTAAAAAAAAAATTATTTTTTCACTTGTTTTAGTTCAGTGATACAAATCCATTTTACTCAGCTGCGTGTAACTTTTCTGTGTGTCACAGTTCAGCACACTAGCTCGCATCCGTATATACTGTCCAGGTGACACTTTCTGTACTTCACAGAATACAACCAAGTAATTTGCTACCAATATCATCTATCGCTTGATCCAGAAAATCCTCTGTGCGACATTTGTCTGGGTCGCAGACTAAATAGCCACCGTTAACAGGGTGTCAGTGAGTTCTACCATAGTTCCTGCACGTCACGTTCCCAAAAAAACAAAATTTTAAAAAATATATAAAAAAACAAATATAAAAAAAAATGAGTTTTTCAGTTGTTTTAGCTCAGTGATAGAAATCCATTTTACTCAGCTGTGTGTAACCTTTCAGTGTGTCACAGTTCAGCACATTCACTCCGATCCGTATATACTGTCCAGGTGACACTTTCTGTACGTCACAGAATACAACCAAGTCATTTGCTACCAATATCATCTACCGCTTGATCCAGAAAATTCTCTGTGCGACATTTGTCTGGGTCGCAGACTAAATAGCCACCGGTAACAGGGTGTCAGTGAGTTCTACCATAGTTCTTGCAGGTCACGTTCCCCAAAAAAAACAAAATAAAAAAAAAAAATTATTTTTTCAGTTGTTTTAGCTCAGTGATACAAATCCATTTTACTCAGCTGTGTGTAACCTTTCTGTGTGTCACAGTTCAGCACATTCGCTCCGATCCGTATATACTGTCCAGGTGACACTTTCTGTACGTCACAGAATACAATCAAGTCATTTGCTACCAATATCATCTACCGCTTAATCCAGAAAATTCTCTGTGCGACATTTGTCTGGGTCGCAGACTAAATAGCCACCGTTAACAGGGTGTCAGTGAGTTCTACCATAGTTCCTGCACGTCACGTTCCCAAAAAAACACAATTTTAAAAAAAATATAAAAAAACAAATATAAAAAAAAAATTAGTTTTTCAGTTGTTTTAGTTCAGTGATACAAATCCATTTTACTCAGCTGCATGTAACTTTTCTGTGTGTCACAGTTCAGCACATTCGCTCCCATCTGTATATACTGTCCAGGTGACACATTCTGTACGTCACAGAATACAACCAAGTCATTTGCTACCAATATCATCTACCGCTTGATCCAGAAAATTCTCTGTGCGACATTTGTCTGGGTCGCAGACTAAATAGACACCGGTAACAGGGTGTCAGTGAGTTCTACCATAGTTCTTGCAGGTCACGTTCCCAAAAAAAAAACAAAATAAAAATTTTTTTTCATTTTTTCAGTTGTTTTAGCTCAGTGATACAAATCCATTTTACTCAGCTGTGTGTAACCTTTCTGTGTGTCACAGTTCAGCACATTCGCTCCGATCCGTGTATACTGTCCAGGTGACACTTTCTGTACGTCACAGAATACAACCAAGTCATTTGCTACCAATATCATCTACCGCTATCATGTCTCAACTTACAGGGACACGTGGTAGAGGACTGTTGAAACCACAACAGTGTGAACAGCTGATCTCGTGGATTGCGGACAATGCTTCAAGTAATTTGTCCACCAGTCAGTCTTCCACGCAGTCCACCCACGTTACCCAAGGAAGCACTACTATGGCTCCTCCACCTCAACCTCCTTCCCCCCAGTCTGCCCCCTCCCAGGAAAATTTGGAATGTGATCCGGCATACTCTCAGGAACTTTTTTCTGGACCCTTCCCAGAGTCACAAACCACTTCTCAGGTTGCTGCTGACCTCGTTCCCGATGCCCAAGTTTTCCATCTGTCGCAGTCTGTGGGTGATGATGATGACAATGTTGAGTTAGTGGAAGAAGTTTGTAAAGAGGTGTCAGACGATGAGGAGAAACAATTTTTCCGGAGGTCCACCTATAGGCCCTCTGTCCAAACAATTTTTCCGGAGTTCCACCTACAGGCCCTCTGTCCAAACAATTTTTCCGGAGTTCCACCTACAGGCCCTCTCTCCAAACAATTTACGTCTTTTTCCTATCTTTCTCTGTCTCCAAACTATTTTTCCGGATAGCTGCCATATACGGTATTAAACTGAGTAGTATACATAGAACACATACCACACTTGATAAAGCTCATAATTGACAATTGTACCGGTTGATGCTAAATTTTTAAGTTGGGGTCCTGCGTCGTCATTCTAACTACATCCGGCTGTTGTCACCACCACACACGCTAGCCCCAGGTGGCACTCCCCTGGCTCTTCCAGCTCAACCTCCTTCCCCCCAGCCTGCCACCTACAGGCCCTCTCTCCAGTTCCTGTTTCCAGTTTTATTTGCGCAAACTGCATACATTTTTATTTTTGGGGATAGGTGTGAAAAATAATATTACTTGCGAATCTATATTGCCCAACATTGGATACGGTAGCAAGTAGAAGACCAAACACATGCTGCTAACAGGGTTCAGCAAATTCCTGGTCCACCCACAAATTCCTTGTCCACAATGTCAAGGAGGTCGAGGTTCTGTGGATGAACAACAAGTCCTTCTGTACTGAAATCGCCGACAAAGTCTCCATCTAAGAACCTACAGACCGTTGTGGAGAGAGCGGCACAGCTCGCCATCAAAGTGACGAACCCCAACGCCAGACTGCACTGAGAAGATAACGAATAAATATCTCTGTGGTTTTTTTTGCTAAATAAAAGTTAAATAAACCCCCCAAAAAATTCATCTGTTCCTGTGCCTGATCCACCCAAGTTGAATCTGTCCCATCATGAGAAAGTCCCCCCAAGGAGTCCCCACTGTAACTTGCTTCCCATACAACTACCTCACCCCCCGACACCTGTGTCTCGCCATTGTCCACCACCTCCTCAGACAACACTGGTAAATCCCCACTGTCAGCACACGGAAACAGCAAAAGTTCTTGCGAATTGGGGCAGAGAATGTTGTGGGCTAGCACATCAGAGAAGGGGTGACTATGGGGTTCCAGGGAGTACGTGACCACATGCAATCTTTATCTAAAAAGTCATGCCACACTTGATCAATCTCATAATTTACGACTCTACCGGTTGATGCTAAATTTTTAAGTTGGGGTCCTGCGTCATCATTCTAAATACATCCGGCTGTTGTCACCACCACACACGCTAGCCCAGGGGGCACTCCTCTGGCTCTTCCAGCGAAACCTCCTTCCCCCCAGCCTGCCCCCCCCCCACCTACAGGCCCTCTCTCCAAACAATTTACGTCTTTGTCCTATCTTTCTCTCTCTCCAAACCATTTTTCCGGATAGCTGCCATATACGGTTTTAAACTGAGTAGTATACATACCACAGTTGATCAATCTCATAATTTACGACTGTACCGGTTGATGCTAAATTTTTAAGTTGGGGTCCTGCGTCGTCATTCTAAATACATCCGGCTGTTGTCACCACCACACACGCTAGCCCAGGGGGCACTCCTCTGGCTCTTCCAGCGAAACCTCCTTCCCCCCAGCCTGCCCCCCACCTACAGGCCCTCTCTACAAACAATTTACCCGGATAGGGGACGTATTAGATGTTGTACTGATGTTTTTTTTTGTTCTTCTTTTAATTGCCTCCTGACCTGTGATAGGCAGAGCATGGACATGTCCCCTTAGCTGCAGTGGGAAAGACACTCCCCTGGCCAGAGCAAGCTCTTTTTCCGTTTTCCGTGGTCGAAAAATCCATTAAATATAAGGTCCCAAGATAGGGGACATATACGGTATTAAACTGAGAAGAATCGATACCATACCGGTTGATGCAACAGTTTTCCAAAATCCATTCTGGCTGTTGTCACCACCACACACGCTAGCCCAGGGGGCACTCCTCTGGCTCTTCCAGCGAAACCTTCTTGCCCCAGCCTGTCCCCCACCTACAGGCCCTCTCTACAAACAATTTACCCGGATAGGGGACGTATTAGATGTTGTACTGATGTTTTTTTTGTTCTTCTTTTAATTGCCTCCTGACCTGTGATAGGCAGAGCATGGACACGTCCCCTTAGCTGCAGTGGGAAAGACACTCCCCTGGCCAGAGCAAGCTCTTTTTCCGTTTTCCGTGGTCGAAAAATCCATTAAATATAAGGTCCCAAGATAGGGGACGTATACGGTATTAAACTGAGAAGAATTGATACCATACCGGTTGATGCAACAGTTTTTACAAATCCATTCTGGCTGTTGTCACCACCACACACACTAGCCCAGGGGGCACTCCTCTGGCTCTTCCAGCGAAACCTCCTTCCCCCCCACCTACAGGCCCTCTCTCCAAACAATTTACCCGGGTAGGGGGACATATTAGATATTGTACTGATTCTGAATTGCCTCCTGCGATAGACGGGAATCAAACCCAGATCAACTGCTTGGGAAGTAGCTATGCTCACCACTATACCACCAGCAGGCACAGCAACTGATAAGAACAGATACTAAACTTGATTTCAGCTGCAGTGCCAGCATGAGCAGTGGTGTCACCTGCAGGCGGTGATGGACCTTCGTTGCACCTAGTTGGGTGCTTCCCTAACATGTGATGGGTATTTGCCTCGCCTTTCTTGGTCTGGGTGAGCACAATTGCCATGAGGGTAACCACCAGGCTGTTGCCTGAGGATTTGGGGTAATGGTGGGATTAAGCAGCCTCAGAAGCATCTATGCATGCTGCCCCTGCTGTTTCCTGTCCATTTCTGTGGTGTTTCCATCATTTTCTGAGGTTTCCAGGTTTTCAGGCAGACTTCCCTATGCAGAGCTTTGGTCCCCCGCAAAAATGCTCGAGTCTCCCATTGACTTCAATGGGGTTCGTTATTCGAAACGAGCACCCGAGCATCGGGAAAAGTTCGACTCGAATAACGAGCACCCGAGCATTTTAGTACTCGCTCATCTCTAGTTAGTAACTGTGCATCAGTATGATAGTTGACAGGCGTCACTCTTAGAATCAGTGTGCATTTCACTTATTTGGTCATTTATGGGTCTAAAACTGATTAAATAACTGAAGTGTGAACTTAGCCTTCAAGGTCAATGTTCGCATTAGGTATAAAGGACTGATTCCACATAGAATGCTAGAGAACTTGCAAGTACAAGTGCAAGTAGAGGGCCCATGAGTGGAGAAGGTGTCAGCAGTAAGCTTGTGTTGATGTCACTGTTTATTTTGTCCTTCTTCTGATCTGTCACAAGAACAACCCAAAAAAAAACAGATCCTGTCTTTTGAGCATCCGCCTTCACACGGTCTGTACTTGATCAGTATTGTAAAAAACAATGCGGACACCCCCAAATCAGTAGTGGCACACCGCTATTTTGCCACAATTACAAAATCAAGGATTAATCAAATTACTTATTTAAAAAACTATGTGAACACCTCAAAATCACAAAATCACTATAACACAAAGTATAAGACCAATTACGTGAAAAATATTGCATTTTTTTACCGAAATTAAAGACTCATGGCCTAATGTAATTCCCTATCTATAACAAAAGGTGTAAAACCAAATACGTTAAAACTAGTGATGAGCGAACCTGCTCGTAACGAGCGGTTCAATGCTCGGATCCCCTGCGCTCCCCTGCCAGCAGCCATCCGGATCCGTCCTCACCCGACTGTAAGTCAATGGGGACGGATCCATTTGGTGTCACACACTGGTATGTGACTAGTGTGTGACACCAAACGGATCCGTCCCCATTGACTTACAGTCGGGTGAGGACGGATCTGGATGGCTGCGGGCCGGGGAGCGCAGGGGATCCGAGCATTGAACCGCTCGTTATGAGCAGGTTCGCTCATCACTAGCTAAAACATATTTACGGTAGACCATTATTTCACCCCAATTACAGAATCAAACCGCTATAGAATTACTTATGTATAAAACAATGGACACCACAATAGCAGTAATATTAGACCTCTTTTTAACCCCAATAAGTGCAGCAAGGTGTGATAGAATGGCTTCCCTTATTCGCCAAACTTTACACTGTTTTATTGGACCCTGTTCTCTCCCTATAGTGTGGATAAGGCCTCTCTATTACAAGTGCATCTCAATAAATTAGAATATCATCAAAAAGTAGTTTTTTTGTGAACTTTTTTCAAGTGTCTTTTTATGTTAATGTTGATGATTATGGCTTACAGCCAAGGAAAAACAAAAATTAATTATCTCAGAAAATTAGAATAATTAACCCAAAACACCTGCAAAGGCTTCCTAAGCCTTTAAAAAGTCCCTTAGTCTGGTTCAGTAGGTGACACAATCATGGGGAAGACTGCTGACTTGACAGATGTCTAGAAGACATTGACACACTCCACAAGGAGGGTAAGCCACAAAATGTCATTGCTAAGTTGAGGGGAAGGAAAAGGGGTGGTAGAAAAAGGTGCACAAGCAACAGGGAGAACCGCAGCCTTGATAGGATTGTTAAGAAAAGGCCTTTCCTAAATTTGGGGGAGATTCACAAGGAGTGGATTGCTGCTGGAGTCAGTGCTTCAAGAGCCACCACATACAGATGTATCCAGGACATGGGCTACAAGTGTCTCATTCCATGTGCCAAGCCACTCATGACCAATAGACAACACCAGAAGCGTCTTACCTGGGACAAGAAGGAAAAGAACTGGTCTATTGCTCAGTGGTCAAAGGTGTTGTTCTCAGATGAAAGTAAATTTTGCATTTCATTTGGAAATCAAGGTCCAAGAGTCTGGAGGAAGAGTGGAGAGGCATTCAATCCAAGCTGCTTCAGGTCTAGTGTGAAGTTTCCACAATCAGTGATGGTTTGGGGAGCCATGGCATCTCCTCGTGTAGGTCCACTGTGTTTTATCAAGACCAAAGTCAGTGCAGCCGTCTACCAGGAAATTTTAGAGCACTTCATGCTTCCCTCTTCCAACAAGCTTTTTGGAGATGGAATTTTTATTTTCCAGCAGGACTTGGCACCTGTCCACACTGCCAGAACTACCAATACCTGGTTTAATAATCACAGTATCACTGTGTGATTGGCCAGCAAACTCACCTGACCTCAACCCCATAGAGAATCTATGGGGTATTGTCAAGAGGAAGATGAGAGACACCAGACCCAACAATGCAGACGAGCTGAAGGCTCTGCGGTGCCACAGGCTGTTTGCCTCTAAGCCACTCCGCATTGATGCAGTTATTCATTACAGTTGGTCTACTATCACATTCTAATTTTCTGAGATAATGACTTTTGGGTTTTCCTTGGCTGTAAGCCTTAATCATTAACATAAATAAACACTTGAAAAAGTTCACTCGGTTTGTAATGACTCTATATGATATGTGTTTCACTTTTTGAATTGAATTACTGAAAAAAACAACTTTTTGATGATATTCGAATTTATTGAGATACACTTGTATATCCCTACACTATCTCAGTGCTGTCCCTGAACTGTTCCAAACAAATATTTTGCAAATAAACAGTTTTCTAATCACTGTTCCTGGTGCCTGTAACGTCTCTCCCTACACCAAGTTCACTGTAAAATGGAGGAGACCGGTCATGAGGAGCCTATTTATAGGGCTGTGACATCACAGAGGCTGGCTATCTGCTGATCGGCTGGCTGCATGGCATCATAAGTGATCCCTCATTCCTGGGCTTCTTACTTTCTCGTTGTAACATGTGCAGCAGCCATTTAAGAAAAATCTGATATGATACATTTTGCTTTTCTAGGCAGCTTAGAAATAATCACGAAAGAGAAAAAAAAACAAGTCATAATATTCAGTAGAGTACATTGTCAAAAGTATGTGAGATATACAATATACCTGTTTCTTAACCTTCTTCAAAGCCATGGGGATGAAAAGAGAGTCGATAATATCTGCTATTATATTACAATTACTGAGGTGGACAGAGAAATAAGGAAAGGAAAGCAAACAGCAGATGGCACTATGCAAATACATTTTATTGAATAATTCAGTAGCTATACTACATTTCTAATTACATTCAAACAAAAGTATTTAGATTCAGGTGCTGGTTTGAAAAATGTTAAATATTTTTCATGGGACGACCTCTTTAAGAAAAGAATACTGTTCAAACCATGGTCATATATTACTGTAGTGATATAGGACATTGTCCTACTCACCGATTAGGATCAGCTGCTCCCCCGTACACAGCTTATGCTGGTATCTAGAGATGAGCGAAATTCTCTAGAATTTGTTTTAACTGCTTTGCCGAATTGTACAAACAAATTCGCTTTGTGACAAATTACTTCACCACGAAGCGTATTTCTTTATAAATAGTGCGTACAATGACAGGGAAGGGTGTTTGCGCCGCCCCTATTTTTTTACCAAAACCCTGCTGCAAAGCTTTTAAAGTTTATGGGGGAAAATTATGAAGAGGGTAATGTTTGAAGTCAGTTTTGCTTGAGTCTGTGTTGGCGTACTTTATGCCACATTTATCAGATGTCACATGTTGTTTGAAGCATATGACTTTGTTTTTAAAAAGTATTGTGGCTTACAGAAGCTGCTGCACATGTCCAGGAGAGTGTATGTGCATTTCAGTCATTCTTAGGTGACTATGAATGTCCTCTTGGACTTGCAGCAATAGTCTCCTTAATCCTCAACATTTGATCTCGCTGGAAGTCCACCTTGCATATGCTGGAGGTCTGTACAAGTAGCCCAATGTTGTCAACAATTACATGATGCACAAGACCACCACAGCAGGGAGCATGTGTTATTTTGAGATCAAGCTGTTGCAGCTCACCAAGAATATGTGTCTAAACTCTTCGTAAAGGCCACTAGATTTGTTAGCCGGGACAACAGCTGCGTCAACAATGTCATCCTCCTGTCTTATGAAAATTTGAGAAAATGCTCATGCTGGTGTAAGAAGTGATGGAGAAAGAACAGTTTCCATATCTTGCTAACCACCCTGTGGTTACTGGGGACTCACACAGATATCCCGTAGAAGAGGAAGTGAAAGAGGATGAGAAGCTACTACTGCAGGAGAAGGAGATGTTGATGGTGCAACGGGTTGTGGAGTTTTCCCAAGCACAGATAGGGGGACTAGGCTGATGATAATGATAGCAACATTGGCCATAATCCACCATCCCAGTGCAGAGCAGAGAAAAGAACTGGATACTAGGTATGTGGTAGGCATGGAAAGCTATATGCTTGATTGCTTACGTGTTGACATGCGTATCCTTGTCATCAAGCAAAGTGATGACTACTGAATAGCCATGTTTTTAGACCCTCGCAATCAAAGAAAATTGTGAGAATGCTTTCCTAATGCTGAAAAGTAGGCAATATTATACCAGGATATGGTCTGTATACAGCTTGCCGCAGTTTTGCCAAGCCATCTGTATGTTTGACCAGAAGGTTATCACCCGGTGTCTCTTCTAATGACAAGTAGCAGAAGTTACAGCAGCACGAATTGCAGCCAATTCAGTTTGATGGACATGGGGAACAATTTTTTAAAGTGCCACGCCAAGCTGACACATATCAGCAAATGGATACGCCTAAACAACCAGGTTTAATTGTACCTGGACTGTGCCCCTTCTCAGACACATACCCTGTTCCCTGACCCCAAGGACTTCTGAGTAGGCAGAATAGAACAGTGACCGTAACCGGCCCAGTTTGCAGTTGGTGTACTGTCTTGTCCAGCCTCCAGTGTACTGTCAGAGAGAGTATATAGAGGAGAAGGTTGGTGATGCTACAGAACAGACAAAATTGTCCTCCACAAATGCAGAAAAAAAATCATTTTTGTGAAGATGAATCCATGAGGATTTTTACAGACCTCTACCTGAGGTCAATGCATATATTTGCCATTGCTGACGGTGCCACTGCCACTTTCTGTGTCTCCATCATGTTTCATATTATATTCCTGCTGCTGCTACCACCGCCATAGCTACTGGTCCCCCTGCTGCCACAATTACTCCTACTGCATATCTTCTGCCTTGTCTGTGAAATTCCACCTCCTTGCTGTACTGCTGCTGTTACCAGAAAAAAAGAGACTTTTTTTTAATACATCTTCCCAGCATGCCACTGCTTCTTCCGACACTACTGTGAGTGTAGACATAGGCCCCCCATTAAGACATCATTTTTGGATATCATGTTCAGAACAAGCAACTATTTTTTGTATACCACTGGGTGTGTTTAGACTCCAGCAGGCAACTGCCTCTAATTAGGAAACATTTTTGAATATGTTTTAATTTTGGAAAGCATAACAAGTCTGAAAGGGCAGTATGTTTTTATACCTACCCTAATTTAATTTTCTGACTGATTCAACTAGAATTTGATCCAAAACAAATTTCAAGGAATTAGCTCATCTCTACTACCAACCAATCTGTTGAAGACTTCATTGATGATGTGATATATGGACATTCTGCAAGTTTCTTCATGCACTCATTCTGACTCCATTGTGCCACCTAGGTTGCTCTGTCTTTGGTTTTCTTAAGCAGTATTCTTGTGTCTACTATAAATATATTTACTCAATACTGTTACTTGTTTATTAGTAGTACATCTCTATATTAAATTACATCCTTTTATATATTAACTCATTTAATTTAGTGGTTTAATTTGTACAGAATTTTTTTCTATGTAACTATAATGTACATATACTATATGTTGTCTATGCTCTACTTCAACCCCACCCACTTAGCCACAACACTGATAAAGCTTTCTGTCTGATCATATTGAAATCTCTGTGACTGTTCAATTTCAGTTCCATCCTCCTTTTTTTCATTTTTCTCTATGCATCCTCATGATAAGTGCTAAATGAGAACAGGAAGGAGAGTAATCTATGTGCAGCTTTCTGCTATGGACCATTGAAGCTAGAGGAAAAGTAGTGTACGAGAAAATGTCAAAAACAATGGTTTGTGAGTAGGGGGAGCCACTTGAGAGAGAAATAGCACAGGAAGCAGTTTATTCGAAGAGGATATCAGTCTGTGAGAGAGGGGACATAAGGCGACAAGGAGACATTTACTGCGATCAGGTGAAAGAAGATTTCTACACAAACATAGAAGAGGATTCTTTACTGTAAGAGCAGTGAGACTATAAAACTCTCTGCCTGAATAGGTGGTGATGGTGAGTTCACTAAAAGAGCTCAATAGGGGCCTGGATATATTTCTGGAGTGTAATAACATTACAGGTTATAGTTTAGATTTCTGGAGAAGGGTCATTGATCCAAGGAGTTATTGTGATTGCTTGACTGATGTTCAGAAGGAATTTTATCCCTCTAAAATGAGGAAAATTTGCTTCCACCTCATGAGGATGTTTTGCCTTTGCAGTGAAATAGACAGATGATGTCTCTTTTCTGCCTACATATGTTACTAAATGTCTGTGTGAAGGGACAATGAGGAGCAGTTTCAGGAGATACGTGAAGACGTGGGGAATATGAGGAACAATCTGTATGTAGGGGATCTTTGGACATTATGTGGGAGAAAAGAGGCCATTGTGCCATACAACAATTAAAGTACTAGGAGCAACTGGGACAGTAATACAAAATTTGAGGTAGCAGCAGTGCAGGCTGGCATTAGGTAGGAAGGGTTTTGAAAATGCAAACTCTACAACAAGTCATGGGTGGATGACGTCTTCATTGAGGTGCTGGATAAATAGGCAGGAATAGTGAAGACTCAAAGCAGAAAAGACATTTACCTGTGAGTCACTAGATTTAACTTTAACTACTGCAGTCACATAGACAAGGCGGCAAAACATAATGAGGTCGTTATTATGGGGGATTTCAACTACCCAGATATAGACTCAGAAACTGAAACCTGTATATCTCACAAAGGAAACACGTTCTTGGAAATAACCAAAGACAATTACCTTTCCCAGCTGGTTCAGGACCCGACTAGAGGGACGGCCATACTGGACTTAGTATTAACCAATAGACTTGACAGAATAACAGATGTGCAGGTCGGGGGACACCTGGGAAATAGTAACCATAATATAATAACCTTCCAACTGTCATTCAAAAGAGGGTTTCTTCAGGGAGAAACAAAAATACCAAACTTCAAAAAAGCAAAATTTAGTCAACTAAGAGAGGCCATAGGCCTAACTAACTGGGACAAAGTCCTGAAAAATAAAAATACAGCCACAAAATGGGAGATTTTTAAAAGCATCCTAATATCTAATTGTGAGAGGTACATACCTTATGGGAATTAAAGGTTAAGGAACAAGAAAAAACCAATGTGGATAAATAGAGCTGTAAAGAAAGCAATAAATGACAAACAGAAAACATTTAAATCACTAAAACAGGAGGGGAGCGAGGAAGCATTGAAAAACTATAAGGAAAAAAATAGAATATGTAAAAGACAAATAAAAACAGCCAAACTAGAGACCGAGAGATTAATCGCCAAAGAGAGTAAAACTAACTAAAATGTTCTTTAATTATATAAATGGTAAAAAGTATAAACCTGAAGGTGTCGGCCCCTTACAGAGTAATGAGGGGGGAGTTGTAGAGAGCAATGAAAAGAAAGCAAAGCTACTAAATATCTTTTTATCCACTGTATTCAATGAGGAAAATAAACTATCAGATGACATGCAGAATATAAAAGTAAATTCCCCATTAAAAATGCCCTGTCTGACCCAGGAAGAAGTAGAGCTGCGTCTTAAAAAGATTAAAATAGACAAATCGCCAGGACCGGATGGCATACACCCCCGTATCCTAAGAGAATTAAGTAATGTCATCGCCAGACCCTTATTTCTGATATTTAAGGACTCTATACTGACAGGGAGTGTTCCACAGGATTGGCGCATAGCAAATGTGGTGCCCATATTCAAAAAGGGTCCTAAAACAGAGCCCGGGAAGTATAGGCCGGTAAGTTTAACATCTGTCGTGGGTAAACTGTTTGAGGGTTTTCTAAGAGATGCTATCTTGGAGTACGTAAATGAAAATAAGCAAATAACTCCATATCAGCATGGCTTCATGAGGGATCGGTCATGTCAAACTAATTTAATCAGTTACTATGAGGAGGTAAGTTCTAGACTGGACCGCGGTGAATCAATGGATGTCGTATATCTGGACTTCTCCAAAGCATTTGACACGTTACCACATAAAAGGTTAGTATATAAAATGAGAATGCTTGGCCTGGGAGAAAATGTCTGTATGTGGGTAAGTAACGGCTCAGTGATAGAAAACAGAGGGTGGTTATTAACGGCACATACTCAGATTGGGTCACTGTCACTAGTGGGGTACCACAGGGGTCAGTATTGGGCCCTATTCTCTTCAATATATTTATTAATGATCTTGTAGAAAGCTTTCACAGTAAAATATCAAATTTTGCAGATGACACTAAACTGTGTAAAGTAATTAACACAGAAGAGGACAGTACACTGCTACAGATGGATCTGGATAGACTGGAGGCTTGGGCAGAGAAGTGGCAGATGAGGTTTAACACTGACAAATGTAAGGTTATGCATATGGGAAGGAATAATGCAAGTCACCAGTACATACTAAATGGTAAAATATTAGGTAACTCTGACATGGAAAAGGACCTAGAAATTTTAGTGAACAGCAAATTAAGCTGTAGAAACCAGTGTCAGACAGCTGCTGCCAAGGCCAATAAGATAATGAGTTGCATCAAAAGAGGCATAGATGCCCGTGATGAGAACATAATCCTTCCACTTTACAAATCACTAGTCAGACCACACATGGAGTACTGTGTACAGTTCTGGGCTCCTGTGAACAAGGCAGACATAGCAGAGCTGGAGAGGGTTCAGAGGAGGGCAACTAAAGTAATAACTGGAATGGGTGGACTACAGTACCCAGAAAGATTATCAAAATTAGGCTCATTCACTTTAGAAAAAAGACGACTGAGGGGAGATGTAATAACTATGTATAAATATATCAGAGGTCAGTACAGAGATCTCTCCCATGATCTATTTATCCCCAGGACTGTGACTGTGATGAGGGGACATCCTCTGCGTCTGGAGGAAAGAAGGTTTGTACACAAACATAGAAGAGGATTCTTTAGGGTAAGTGCAGTGAGACTATGGAACTCTGCCTGAGGAGGTGGTGATGGTAAGTTCACTAAAAGAGTTCAAGAGGGGCCTGGATGCATTTCTGGAGGGTAATAATATTACAGGTTATAGTTACTAGAGAGGGGTCGTTGATCCAGGGAGTAATTCTGATTGCCTGTTTGGAGTCGGGAAGGAATTTTTTTCCCTAAAGTGGCTTCTACCTCACAGGGTTTTTTTGCCTTCCTCTGGATCAACTTGTAGGAAAACAAGCCGAACTGGATGGACAGATGTCTTTTTTCGGCCTTATAAACTATGTTACTATGTTACTATGTTATGTTACTTATATGGTGTACAGGGTGGTTCTTGTATAATGGCTGGTTTTGTGTAATGTATTTTATTCAGTAACATTATGGCAATATTATTTAGTCACTATGCAGCAGTAATAATGATAGTGATCAGGTTGTGGGGGTGCTATTAGGTCCTGGTATAGTGATATCATTTAATAAGTGTTTATATAAATAATTTCTTTGTGTGCGTGGAGGGGACATATGCATTGGGAAGGGCAAAACTAATAAAATATAATTTTATTGATTAAGCCTTAAAAAGGAGAAAAACAAAGAATTATCTCCTGTATCACAATAACACCTCAAAGGACAACATAAATAACAAAAATACAATTTACATAAAAAGACAGGTTAGTCTTACCAGACTCTAGCCGCTTGTGACAGTTTATGTCATAATGGGGCAGGTTCATAACATGTAGCTGCAAAAATAATCATTGGTTATATCAAGGTTGCAAATACCAAACCAAAACAATGGGAAGCGTTAGGAATACAGGGCTAAAACTGACCCTAGGTGACTCCACTCACACTAGCTCAGCCCGAAGATGTGACCAGATGGTAGCCACACTCCGTCCCCGTACCTAAAACTGCTCTTCCCTAATCAGAGACCCTATTGTATCATAATCCCAATAGTCCCAACGCGTTTCATCAAACATATATACAGATACTCTCCCATGAATCATCAGGGGACCAGGGCAGAGTATATAAGTGGGATAGAGTCATATATATCCAATAACGAGTGTGTCAGTTGTTGCATTTAGACACACTCATAATAAACCCAATGAACCACCTCATAAACATTATAGTAAGTAATAAATTGAGGTTTACTATATCACATAGTCGACATGTGGCCCCTATGTAATAACGAACAACAAAGCATGGTGTCAGTACATCAGACCTTCCTGCAGTCTGGCCGCACACCATGCAGCATCCAGGTTGGTGAGAGAAGTGATAGATCACCACTGGGATACCCTCCGGATGGATCCTGATCTAACCGAGGTATTGACGGTTAGACCCAGCATTACTTATAGAAGGGGGTGTAATTTAAGAGATCATATGGTACATAGCCATTTCGTACCTGAGAAACCGAAGACCTGGCTTGATAAACCTGTGGTAGGATGTTTCAGATGCGGCAGGTGCAGTTTTTGTAGGTATATTCAACCTGGTAAGAACTTTTCGGGTAAAACTCCTAGTATAACACATGAAATCCGAGATTTTATTAACTGTCGGTCAGTGGGGGTTATCTACCTGATCTCGTGCGCTTGTGATCGACGCTATGTTGGTAAAACTTGGAGGGAATTGCGCTGCCTTATTGGTGAGCACTTATGTGACGTGAGACACAAAAGAGATACTCCTGTGGCACGTCACGTGAATGAAACATATGTAGGGAATTCGGATTGCTTGCGATTTGTGGGCATTGAATGGGTGAGAAAACCACTTTGTGGGGGTAATTGGGACAGACATATCCTTCAAAGGGAATGCTGGTGGATCTTTCATTTAGACACGTCCAGCCCGAAGGGGTTAAATGAACAGCTTAAATTTGGATGTTTTGTCTAAAATAACCCCACAAGGAATATCGATGTCACCCTTATTTATGACCCGGTATGTGCCCATCTTTGATTTGTGATTACGTCCGTCCCCTCTCCCCCCCCCCCTTTTTTTAGAGGTGGGGTCCTCCTAGTTTTTCTCTGACTACTCTGTGTGTTATTAACCAGCCAATATTAAACTTACTTTTTTGTGCCGGGAGTGTAGTATTGTGGGTTGTTAATCACTGTGTGGCACTCCCTTATGTTCATATTTATGGTGAACAACAGTGATTTGTGGCGTTAGAATTAGAGATGAGCGAGCATACTCGTCCGAGCTTGGTGCTCGTTCGAGTATTACGGTACTCGTAAGTGCTCGCTGCTCAGACGAGTATCTCGCCATGCTCGAGGAAATGGCAACTTCCGCATTGTGCATTTTTGGCGCCTAAAAACTCAGCCAATCACAAGCCAGGAGACTCTGCGGTACACCCAGCATCACGTGGGGCCCTTACATGTCGATAGCAGGGGTTGGCTGGCCTGATCAGGTGACCCTGGAATATACTAGTGACTGGCCGCGGTGCTCGGCTCAGATGCTGTCAGGATGTCGTTAGGGATAGAGCTGCTGCCTTTCAGGGAGAGTGTTAGGGCCTGCATTTAGTTCTTTGTTAGGCAGGAGTGATCTCCCAAGAACCCAACAGCCCTTCTAAGGGCTACAAGAAATTTTTTTTTTGTCTCCTGGCTTGGCTGGCTGGCTGGCACTAGGACCAGGTCTTTTGCTCTCACGTATATAGCTTGATCCCAAAAATCTCTGTGCGACATTTGTCTGGGTCGCAGTCAAAATAGCCACCATTAACAGGGTGAGAGTTAGGTCTACGATAGTTTCTGCACGTCACGTTCCAAAAAAAACAAAACTAAAAAAAATATATATATAAAAAAAATATATAAAAAAAATATTTTTTTTGTTGTTTTAGCTCAGTGATACAAATCCATATGACACAGCAGTGTGGAACCATTCTGTGTGTCACAGTTCAGTACACTCACTACAATCCGTATTTTCTGTCCAGGTGACACTTTCTGTACGTCACTTAATACAACCGGGTCTTTTGCTCTCACGTATATAGCTTGATCCCAAAAATATCTGTGCAACATTTGTCTGGGTCGCAGTCAAAATAGCCACCGTCAGCAGGGTGTGAGTTAGCTCTACGATAGTTTCTGCACGTCACGTTCCAAAAAAAACAAAACTAAAAAAAATCTATATATAAAAAAAATATATAAAAAAAATATTTTTTTTGTTGTTTTAGCTCAGTGATACAAATCCATATGACACAGCAGTGTGGAACCATTCTGTGTGTCACAGTTCAGTACACTCACTACAATCCGTATTTTCTGTCCAGGTGACACTTTCTGTACGTCACTTAATCCAACCGGGTCTTTTGCTCTCATGTATATAGCTTGATCCCAAAAATCTCTGTGCAACATTTGTCTGGGTCGCAGTCAAAATAGCCACCGTCAGCAGGGTGTGAGTTAGCTCTACGATAGTTTCTGCACGTCACGTTCCAAAAAAAAAAACAAAACAAAAAAATATATATATATAAAAAAAATATATAAAAAAAATAGTTTTTTTGTTGTTTTAGCTCAGTGATACGAATCCATTTCACACAGCAGTGTGGAACCATTCTGTGTGTCACAGTTCAGTACACTCACTACAATCCGTATTTTCTGTCCAGGTGACACTTTCTGTACGTCACTTAATCCAACCGGGTCTTTTGCTCTCATGTATATAGCTTGATCCCAAAAATCTCTGTGCAACATTTGTCTGGGTCGCAGTCAAAATAGCCACCGTCAGCAGGGTGTGAGTTAGCTCTACGATAGTTTCTGCACGTCACGTTCCAAAAAAAAAACAAAAAAAAAAAAAAATATATATATAAAAAAATATATAAAAAAAATAGTTTTTTTGTTGTTTTAGCTCAGTGATACGGATCCATTTCACACAGCAGTGTGGAACCATTCTGTGTGTCACAGTTCAGTACACTCACTACAATCCGTATTTTCTGTCCAGGTGACACTTTCTGTACGTCACTTAATCCAACCGGGTCTTTTGCTCTCACGTATATAGCTTGATCCCAAAACTCTCTGTGCGACATTTGTCTGGGTCGCAGTCAAAATAGCCACCGTCAGCAGGGTGTGAGTTAGGTCTACGATACTTTCTGCACGTCACGTTCCAAAAAAAAATAACTATAAAAAAAAATATATAAAAAAATATATAAAAAAAATAGATTTTTTGTTGTTTTAGCTCAGTGATACAAATCCATTTCACACAGCAGTGTGGAACCATTCTGTGTGTCACAGTTTAGTACACTCACTACAATCCGTATTTTCTGTCCAGGTGACACTTTCTGTACGTCACTTAATTAAACCAGACTGAACAAGTTTGTGGGTTTCAGTACAGCAGGCCCATTTATTTTTTATATAATACACTTATAAACAGAAAATATTGAACCCCAGGGCTAAGGGTCGAGGACGAGGGCGTGGGCGTGGGCATTCAATTACTGTACGGGGCAGAGGCCGTGGTCCTGGGCAGGGTGAGACAGTACCTGCTGATGAGGGAGCAGGGGAACGCCGCAGAGCTACACTCCCTAGCTTCATGTCTCAACTTACAGGGACATGTGGTAGAGGACTGTTGAAACCACAACAGTGCTAACAGCTGATGTCGTGGATTGCGGACAATGCTTCAAGTAATTTGTCCACCAGTCAGTCTTCCACGCAGTCCACCCACGTTACCCAAGGGAGCACTCCTATGGCTCCTCCACCTCAACCTCCTTCCCCCCAGTCTTCCCCCTCCCAGGAAAATTTGGAATGCGATCCGGCATACACTCAGGAACTGTTTTCTGGACCCTTCCCAGAGTCACAAACCACTTCTCAGGTTGCTGCTGACCTCGTTCCCGATGCCCAAGTTTTCCAACTGTCGCAGTCTGTGGGTGATGATGATGACAATGTTGAGTTAGTGGAAGAAGTTTGTAAAGAGGTGTCGGACGATGAGGAGACACGGTTGTCAGACAGTGGTGAAGTTGTTGTCAGAGCAGGAAGTCCGAGGGGGGAGCAGACTGAGGGGGAGCAGACTGAGGAATAGGAGGATGATGAGGTGACTGACCCAAGCTGGGTTGATAAGCCGAGTGAAGACAGTGCTTCTGAGTGCTGCACCAGAACAGGTTGGAAGAGGCAGTGGTGTGGCCAGAGGGAGAAGCAGGGCCAGAGCTGGTGCATCAGCAGCAACTGTTTCACGTAGTGAAGCTCCCGTGGCAAGGCCTAGATGTTCGCAAGTCTGGAGGTTCTTTAAAGAAAGTGAGGATGACCGACGGACTGTGGTGTGCAACCTGTGCCACACCAGGATCAGCAGGGGTGCCACCACTACTAGCCTAACCACCACCAGCATGCGCAGGCATATGAGTGCTAAACACCCCACTCAATGGAACCAAGGCCGTTCACCACCTCCTGCGGGTCACACCACTGCTCCTTCCCCTGTGTCACGCGCTGCCTCTGCTAGTCAACCCCCTGCCCAGGACCCCGGCACGAGCGCCTCCCGCCGGAAAACCACACCTTCGCCTCCACGATCCTCCACAGTGTCCACCAATGTGTCCCAGCGCAGCGTTCAGCTGTCTTTACAGCAGACGCTGGAGCGCAAGAGGAAATACAGTTCCACCCACCCACATGCCCAAGCCCTCAAAGTCCACATCTCCAAATTTCTTAGCCTGGAGATGCTGCCCTATAGGCTGGTAGAGACCGAGGCCGTTCGCAATCTCATGGCGGTGGCTGCCCCTCGGTATTCCGTCCCCAGCCGCCACTATTTTTCTGATGTGCCGTCCCAGCCCTACACCAGCACGTGTCAGAGAACATCATCCGTACCCTGACCAACGCTGTTTCTGAGAAGGTCCACCTAACCACGGACACGTGGACAAGTGCTGCCGGGCAGGGACACTATATCTCACTGACGGCACATTGGGTTAACTTGTTGGAGGCTGGGACCGAGACAGACCCCGGGGCCGCTCATGTACTGCCCACACCGAGGATTGCGGGGTCTACCTCGGTCACGGTCTCTCAGAAGTACTATGCCTCCTCCTCCGACCCCACCTCCTCCTCCACCTCCTCCTCCGAATTACCATCCGTGGGCACAGCGCCTTCAGTCGGTAGCTCTAGGCGCAGCAGCAGTGCCGTGGGTAAGCGCCAGCAGGTGGTGCTCAAACTGCTGAGCTTAGGTGACAAAAGGCACACCGTCCTAGAGCTATTACAGGGCATCACGGCGCAGACCGATCTGTGGCTGGCACCGCTGAACCTCAAGCCACGCATGGTTGTGTGTGACAACGGGCATAACATGGTGGCGGCTCTGCAACTCGGCAGGCTGACACATGTGTCATGCCTGGCCCACGTGTTCAATCTAATAGTTCAGCGGTTCCTCAAGACATACCCCAATCTGTCTGATTTGCTCACCAAGGTGCGCCGCATCTGTGCGCATTTCCGCAAGTCGAGCACAGATGCTGCCACTCTCAGGGCAGCGCAGCGCCACCTACAACTGCCCGCTCACCGACTGTTGTGCGACGTGCCCACGAGATGGAATTCGACATGAAACATGTTATCCAGAGTTTACCAGCAGCGCAGAGTGATTGTAGACTGCCAGATGTCATCTTCCACCAGAACTGGTAGTCAGGTCAGTCAGATTCCTCAAGTCTACAATGAGGAGTGGACGTGGATGTCTGATATCTGTCAGGTGTTGAGCAACTTTGAGGAGTCATCACAGATGGTCAGCGGCGATGCCGCCATTATCAGCCTCACCATCCCGCTGCTTTGCCTGTTGAAAAACTCACTGCTCAGCATCAAGTCGGATGCTTTGCGCTTGTCACAAGAGATGGTGGAGGAAGATACGTCGCTTGATAGCCAGAGCACCCTACCTCTGTTTCTCAGCGCGTATCGGAGGAGGGGGATGAGGATGAAGAGGAGGAGAATGTCGGCGAGACAGTAGAGGGTACCAGTGCTCAGTCCTTAACTCTTGAGCGTGTATGGGCTGAAGAGGAGGACTTGGAGGAGGAGGAAATGGAGAGTCAGGCCAGTGAGGAAAGGGAATTCTTGCGTGTTGGGACTCTGGCGCACATGGCAGACTTCATGTTAGGCTGCCTATCCCGTGACCCTCGCGTTAGAAGAATTTTTTCAAACACCGATTACTGGGTGTTCACTCTCCTGGACCCACGGTACAAGCAGAACCTTTCCACTCTCATCCCTGCAGAGGAAAGGAGTATGAGAGTGAATAGATATCAACAGGCCCTGGTGCACAAGCTTAAAACATTCCTTCCCATCTGACGCCGCTAGTGGCAGAGGGCATGGTTCTGTGGGCCAAGTAGCGGGGGAGAGGAGCCGAGCAGGCAGCTTGTCCAGCACTGGTAGGGGAACGCTCTCCAAGGCCTTTGCCAGTTTTATGTCACCCCAGCAAGACACTGTCACCTGTCCCCAGTCTAGGCAGAGTAGTGGGGAGCTGTACAGAAAGATGGTGAGGGAGTACCTAGCTGACCATACCAACATCCGTAGCGATCACTCTGCTCCATACAACTACTGGGTTTCAAAGCTGGACACGTGGCCTGAACTGGCACTGTACGCCTTGGAGGTTCTGGCCTTCCCTGCCGCTAGCATGCTGTCAGAGCGGGTATTCAGTGCAGCTGGTGGCGTCATCACCGATTAGCGTACACGCCTGTCAACTGACAGCGCTGACAGGCTGACGCTTATTAAAATGAACAAAGCCTGGATTTCACCGCAATTCAAATCTCCTGCGAGGGAAAGCAGCTAAAGATTAACATTACTTATGTATCCGATTCCTCTTCTCTACTCCTCCTACTCCTCCTCCTCCTCCATGTCGTTTTTGCCTAACGCTGACCAAAAAAACGCCATTTTTTAGAGGTCCAACTGGCACTCTTTTACCACAATTTTTCAGGAGGGCCCCCTACAGGCCCTCTCTTCAAACAATTTTTCCAGAGGTCCACCTACAGGCCCTCTCTCCAAACAATTTTTCCGGAGGTCCACCTACAGGCCCTCTCTCCAAACAATTTTTCCGGAGGTCCACCTACAGGCCCTCTCTCCAAACAAATTTTCTGGAGGTTCACCTACAGGCCCTCTCTGTAAACAATTTTTCCGGAGGTCCACCTACAGGCCCTCTCTCCAAACAATTTACGTCTTTTTCCTATCTTTCTCTCTCTCCAAACTATTTTTCCGGATAGCTGCCATATACGGTATTAAACTGAGAAGAATACATAGAACACATGCCACACTTGATCAAGCTCATAATTTACGACTGTACCGGTTGATGCTAAATTTTTAAGTTGGGGTCCTGCGTCGTCATTCACTGAATTTCACTGATCTCCTCAATGTCTCCTCAAAGAACCGAAAGACCATTGTGGAGAAAGCGGCACAGCTCGCCATCAAAGTGATGAACCCCAACGCCAGACTGCGCAGCGAAGAGAACAAATAAATATCTCTGTGGTTATTTGTGCTAAATAAAAGTTAAATAAACACAAAAAAAAACAATTTGATCTGTTCCTGTGCCTGATCCACCCAAGTTGAATCTGTCCCATCATGAGAAAGTCCCCCCAAGGAGTCCCCACTGTAACTTGCTTCCCATACAACTACCTCACCCTCCGACACCTGTGTCTCGCCATTGTCCACCACCTCCTCAGACAACACTGGTAAATCCCCACTGTCAGCACACGGAGACTGCAATCTTATTACTGAGGCTCACCACCATGCTTTACACTGCAATCTTATTGAAAGACAGACAATCAGGGGTTCACCGCCAGGTTGTCAGGCAGCATTTTTAAGTGGGTCACCATTACCGTGTCCCTGAAAATTGCCTTGGGGTCATCGCCAGACTATTTTTATGAAAGGCCATGGGGTTCTATACACACAGTGCTGACGGAAGCCCATCAGCCTTTCTAAACACAATTGAATCTGTCCCATCATGAGAAAGTCCCCCCAAGGAGTCCCCACTGTAACTTGCTTCCCATACAACTACCTCACCCCCAACACCTGTGTCTCGCCATTGTCCACCACCTCCTCAGCCAACACTGGTAAATCCCCACTGTCAGCACACGGAGACTGCAAAAGGTCTTGCGAATTGGGGCAGAAAATGTTCTGGGGTAGCACATCAGAGAAGGGGTGACTATGGGGTTCCAGGGAGTACGTGACCACATGCAATCTCCATCTAAAAAGTCATACTGAGGCTCACCACCATGCTTTACACTGCAATCTTATTACTGAGGCTTACCACCATGCTTTACACTGCAATCTTATTGAAAGACAGACAATCAGGGGTTCACCGCCAGGTTGTCAGACAGCATTTTTAAGTGGGTCACCATTACCGTGTCCCTGAAAATTGGCGGTGATGGACCTTCGTTGCACCTAGTTGGGTGCTTCCCTAACATGTGATGGGCATGTTCCTCGCCTTTCTTGGTCTGGGTGAGCACAATTGCCATGAGGGTAACCACCAGGCTGTTGCCTGAGAATTTGGGGTAATGGTGGGATTAGGCAGCCTCAGAGGCATCCATGCATGCTGCCCCTGCTGTTTCCTGTCCATTTCCGTGGTGTTTCCATAATTTTCTGAGGTTTCCAGGTTTTCACCCAGCCTTCCCTAGGCAGAGCCTTGGTCCCCTGCAAAAAATGCTTGAGTCTCCCATTGACTTCAATGGGGTTCGTTATTCGAAACGAGCACCCGAGCATTGGGAAAAGTTCTACTCGAATAACGAGCACCCGAGCATTTTAGTGCTCGCTCATCTCTAGTTAGAATGCCTCTCCTGCCTATATGATATGTCAAGCAGGGTAAATCTGAGGACAGGTATGCCAAGCACTGTTTCATACCCACCGCGCATGCGCGGATCCCCCAAACTATGGGCAATTGGGAATAATGCATTGGATTCTCAAAATTGAACCGCGCATGTCCGGAACTGGTTGTGACATCACCGGAAGTGACGTGCTACCAGTGGCGCGGACGTTTGATCCCTCAAAAGGCGGCTGGCGTCAGGTGAGTACTGCGGACTGCCAGCTTTCAGAAGGGGATGCCACACAAACCTTAGCGTTCCTCCTCGCTGCATGGTGTGCGGCCAGACTGCAGGAAGGTCTGATGTACTGACACCATGCTTTGTTGTTCGTTATTACATAGGGGCCACATGTCGACTATGTGATATAGTAAACCTCAATTTATTGCTTACTATAATGTTTATGAGGTGGTTCATTGGGTTTATTATGAGTGTGTCTAAATGCAACAACTGACACACTCGTTATTGGATATATATGACTCTATCCCACTTATATACTCTGCCCTGGTCCCCTGATGATTCATGGGAGAGTATCTGTATATATGTTTGATGAAACGCGTTGGCACTATTGGGATTACGATACAATAGGGTCTCTGATTAGGGAAGAGCAGTTTTAGGTACGGGGACGGAGTGTGGCTACCATCTGGTCACATCTTCGGGCTGAGCTAGTGTGAGTGGAGTCACCTAGGGTCAGTTTTAGCCCCGTATTCCTAACGCTTCCCATTGTTTTGGTTTGGTATTTGCAACCTTGATATAACCAATGATTATTTTTGCAGCTACATGTTATGAACCTGCCCCATTATGACATAAACTGTCACAAGCGGCTAGAGTCTGGTAAGACTAACCTGTCTTTTTATGTAAATTGTATTTTTGTTATTTATGTTGTCCTTTGGGGTGTTATTGTTATACAGGAGATAATTCTTTGTTTTTCTCCTTTTTAAGGCTTAATCAATAAAATTATATTTTATTAGTACTGCCCTTCTCTTAGTGATATATTTGTGTTACTTGGCGGTTACGGAGGTTGAGAAGTACTCAAGTATCTTCTCCCTCACCGTGGCACACCTATTGAGTTACATATGCATTGGGCCCTGATCTTTAAAGGTCCTAGCAATGCACCCAGACATCCTATAGATCTGTATAAAGGTCTGAATCTATTGACTATGCGTATGTTGGTGCAAAGTTTCAGCATTTGGGATCTCACTTTTAATTTTGCAAATGGTCATTCTTTGCCTAAAACCAGTCCTGTGTCTACATGTGGATTGTTCTATGTTTCTATGAATCCATTTTATTTATAATTCGCCTTGGCTGGTTCTTATGAATTAAACATATTGCAAAAAAAAAAAAAATCAATGTATGCTGTATTTGTTTTCCAAGATTATTGCTAATACGTATCAGACTTTGTTATGCTGTTTCCACAGCTAATCATGCTGGCATCTGGACCTCGTGCCGCTCTAAGTGCAATCAGCATGGGGCATTCTTGCTTATATTATAGGTTACATTAAGGAATGTTTTGCTTTTTGAACAGTTGGTTCTTATAACACATTTATTTTCTATACTATAGGTCATTTATATGCTATTTCGAGTATATAGGGAGTTGATAAAATCTTAACTTAGAGCACATATACATACAGCTCTATCAGTTGATTGTGCATGTTTAATAAAGGGAGTCTGTCAGAGGTTTTGACCTTGTTAAACTGCTGTTACCAGTAGGAAGCAGCTGGGGAGAACAATACAAACCTTTTCTGGAAATTTGTCATTGGGAGTAGTGTGAATATGAAGTTTTATTCAGCCAGATTCTGCTGCAGCAAGTGCCTAGGAGGTGGTGTTTCACTGTAAAGTGGCCTTTGCTGTCTGCATTGAACTGCTTCAAAACTCCTCCCTTCTGTTCTGAGTGGCAGATGTTCTGGTTTCTTGGTTGTCATTCACACTATTCCCGATGACAAAAACTCCACAAAAGTTATGTTTGTACTGCTCTTCCCAGCCCATACTCAGTCAGCAGTTTAGCATGATCTGATCAATAGTAACATAGTTTGTAAGGCTGAAAAAGACATCTGTCCATCCAGTTCAGCCTGTTTTCCTGCAAGTTGATCCACAGGAAGGCAAAAAAAACAAAACTGTGAGGTAGAAGCCAATTTTCCTCACTTTAGGGGGAAAAAGTATTTTGCGACTCTAATCAGGCAATCAGAATTACTCTCTGGATGAACGACCCCTCTATAACCTGTAATATTATTACACTCCAGAAATACATCCAGGCCCCTCTTGAACTCCTTTAGTGAACTTACCATCACCACCTTCTCAGGTAGAGAGTTCCATAATCTCACTGCACTTACCGTAAAGAATCCTCTTCTATGTTGATATAAAAACCTTCTTTCCGCCAAATGTAGAAGTCTCCTTGTCATGGTCCTGAGTATAAATAGGACCATGTATTGACCTTTGATACATTTATATATGATTATTAGATCTCTCCTTAGACTTCTTTTTTCTAAATAACTCAAATTTTGATGATCTTTTGGGTACTGTAGTCTACTCATTCCATTTTACTTTTGCCCATCTTTCAACCTACTCAAGTTCTGCTATGTCTTTCTTGTGTCTAGGTGCCCAGAGTTGCACCCAATACTCAACATTCTGTCTGTCTGGAGTGTAATAATATTATAGGTTACAGTTACTAGATTTCTGGAAAAGGGCTGTTAATCCAGAGAGTTATTCTGATTGCTTGATTGGAGTGGGGAAGGACTATTTCCCCCTAAAATGAGGAAAATTGGCTCCTACCTCATCACTTTTTTTTGCCTTTATCTGGATCAACTTTGCTATATTGGCCAGAGCATCTTTCATTGTCTCTTAGGAAAGTTGCATCAGAGAGGACCAGGAAATGGTTCGGGTCATAGCTGCATTTCCAGGACCAACCACTGCTCATCTGAACTGAACTCACTGAATTATATTTTTTTTAATGTTGCAAGTTTCTGTCTGACTGTGGGTCTAAGGAAAAAGGAAAACAAGTGTTTTGTCATCATTTTGAATCTTTTACTGATTTTGGCTTCGAAAATTCTGAAAACCTGACCATGGAAACCTAGTTTTATAAGTTTTGCTTTTTGAGTGTTTCTATGCATGAAAAAAAAAATAAACGTATCTTTCTTTAACTAACCAACAATTAAAAAGCACATCCTGTATATTTTTTGGTTGAAATGTTGCATTGCATTTCAGTGTTACTATATTAATGTTAATATGACATACATTATTCATATGTCAGTTTCTAGTGTAAATTATAGCAAGGGCTCTTGCACACGACCGTATGTATTTTGCAGCCTACAAAACACAGATCTGAAAAATATACGGATGACGTCCGCGTGCATTCCATATTTTGTAGAACGGAACAGCTGGCCCCTAATAGAACAGTCCTATCCTAGTCCGTAATGCGGACAATAATAGGACATGTTCTATTTTTTTGCAGAACGGACATATGGAAATAGAATGCACACATGAATGGTTCTGCATACAGTCCGCAAAAAAACGGAACTGAAAGAAAAAATGTTCATGTGCATGAGCCCTAAATCTGATGGACCATGGAAGGCCACATCTCTTCCACGAAGCCCTGCCCACTGTATCTTGATATTTTTTAAAGGTGTTCAGAAAAGTAACAAGTCACAAATTATAGTTATGGCATGCTCCAAAATAAGCGCTTTTTTATGCCATAAAAGTTTGATAAATGTGGTTAATCTATTGTCTAAAGTGCAATTGTGTGTAGGTCATAGCTGTGTATAGACATATCTATAGCAGCTTAGCATACTAGGTAAATCAGACAATCCATACAGTTGACCATCATTTATTTATTAAAATGCTGTAAATGTTTAATATGAAATCATTTGTTGAAGGAAATGGTTGCAGATTCAGAAATTGTGCGCAGGGTTGTTTAATTCAGCATGGCTTCATCATGGGATTTAAATGATGGATTTAGCCACCAAAAGAAGCTCTAATCTTAAAGTCTTGTTTTGCAACCCTTCTGCAGAATACTTATAAGTATTTTACTCTAGGGGCTGGCACTTAATCCAGTCCTGCAATTTATATAAATTAGAAATTTATTGTATAAACTCTTGAAATTTAAACTAATGCAGTTTCCAGTAATGCTGTTAATATTAATCAATGAAACATTGCATAACATTATGTTTCATTTCACATATGGATGGTAAATGAAGATTTCATATGGATCTTTTTGATCATGAAATCAGCAGTAAATGAGTTGGCCCATGTGCCATATTTATCACCTATTCAGAAGAGAAGTGATGAATGCATGATTATTGGGGGTCTGATCACTGGTCTTACCATTTCTACTGGACTGAAAGAGAAAGCTGAATGTTGTATTTGGCTGTCTCATAGTGAATAAAGTGATGGATGCCAGCAGTTGGATCCCAAGCTATCATACATTATCAGCTATTCTGTGGATAGATCATACATTTTGATTGTCGGCCAAGCCCTTCAAGTACTTAACAAATATATTAAGTAATGCTTACAAAATGTATTAGCTGTGTGCTGCTAACTGCTTGCATTCTACACTTTCTTCCATCATTATCTACTTGAGTCATGTTAAAGGACACTTTCATATGTTGGAACTAGTGTTGAACAAATCGAAGTATCCAAAGTGGATTTCAATCCGAATTTCAGGGAAAATTCTATTTGCTGCGAAGCCAAATTTCCTTGTGCTTTTTTCCCTGAAATGGTGGTAAAAATAAATCATACTCACCTCATGTCAAGAGGTCATGCATCTGAGGAGTTTAATGATGGGGGGGCTGCACAATCACTGTCATATCATTGCATCCCCTATTCACAAAGAAATGCACTTTGTGATGAAGTCATTTGTCATGAAGCAAATTCCCTTGTGAAATTCGGTAAAGCAGCCGAATCAAAGTTTTCTAAACTTCGCTCATCTCTAGTTGGAAAACTTGGTTGGACACTTTCACTAGAAATATAGGCTAAGTTAAATTAGGCTAAGTAGAAGATGACAGAAATGCCTGAAAACCACTAGTATGTAACGCTATCTATATCATGAAGAAATAAATGAATTAAACACTATTATTAAAGGAATTGTCTCACTTCAACAAATTATATTTATCATGTAGAAGACAAGGCACTTATTAATATATTATAATAGAAAAATGAATCAAGCTAGCAAAGGAAGAATTAAGGACAATTGAATTATACACTGCTCATTTCCATGGTTACAACTGCCCTGCATTCCAGCAGCGGTGGCTGTGCTTGCACACTGTAGGTAACAGTGACGGTCTCTCTGGTGGCCAAGACCGTGGGAGTGCGCATAGACATGTATACCTGTAGACATGTGTACCTGCCATTTTCCCCTGAAGATGCCGGTTCGCCGGTGAAACATGTTGGGAGGCAGATAATATGTGTGTGTGGTTTTAAATAGCAGGGTTAGTGCAGTGCCCAAGCGAAATACATATAGGCAAAGAATCAGAACGATGGATGTCTGAAAAGTGGCTGACAGCCACCCTGGTTGTAAATATACTAGCCTAGGTCATTTTAGACAAGTCATATATCGCTAATAGACACTGCACCCCACTGTGTTTTTAAAAAAGTATTCACAGTGTGTTATATAAGTGGTATTAATATTGGATAATAAAAGTTATATTTTAAGATTCACTAAGCACATGGACCTAGGCGTACATTAGTCTTTGACTATGTGGTTGTAAATAATAACGCATAGACATGTATGTGCAGCAGATCCCATCCTGGCCACCTCGTATCTGTGCTGCAGCGGTGGTCGTAACCCCTGGAAACAAGCAGTGTATAATGCTATGGAAAAATTCTGTATACTGTGAGGTACAGTATTGGTGTTTTTCTGGCATCCTATTGGGTTGAAAAAAGTACTCAATACAATTCTAAAGGTTTCAATAAAGTTAAAGGAAGAGATTTATCAAACTGGAATAAAGGAGAACGACTTAGTTGCCCATAGAAACCAGTCAGATTCCACCTTTCAGCACTTATTTATCATATGGAAAGGAACAAAAATAATTGTCTCCACTGCTCTCCACTCCTGACCTGCTGTAGCTGACATAGGCATGAATAAGTCAGAATATGAGAGTTTGCTTGTGCTAAACTTAACAAGTGCTGTGTGCCATCATCATAAATTGACTCACAGACTGTTACCTTTACACAAATACACAAATATGTATTTGTGCAAACTTCAATGTGTCCCCTGTTGATAAATCAGTGCCCAGACATAGTATCAGTCAGCCAAACCTAACGTTGTTAAAATTTACATGTATTTCTTTCTTTTTGCATGTAAGGCATCCATTCATCGTCTTTAACCCCTTCCTGACTGCCCACTGGGAATATATGTCCTATCTGCACATGCCCCATGCAGATAGCATGTATTCACATGTTCAGACAGTGCTTTAATCCCAGCGCTGATCAGTGATGCAATCTTGCAGAAGCAGGTCAGGTTCCAGCTGTTAGACACAGCGGGGACCCTGAGGAGAAGACAGGAGCAGTTTATTACCGCTTCTTCCTTCTCCTGCGCCGAAGGATTGTGGAGGAAGCAGGTGGGACAGAGCAGGAAGCGGCCGGCAGAGCCACATCCTCTGTTATTCCCGGTGGTCATGTGACTGCCGGGGTGTCTGGGGCAGGAGCAGAGCTACAGGAATTAAGTAGAACCTAATTAGCTCTTCCTGTGTGTAGTGCCCCCACAGGAGGCTGTCTTCCCCTGTAACTGGGGTTCCTGTGGATACACCAGTTACAGTGGGAAAAAAATGTAAAAAAAAAAGTCAGTGTCCTCCAGAGGTCTTTTAATGACCTCCTGGGAGACATATTATGCGGCAAAAATAAACTAAGATATAAGTAAAAAAAAACAAAATTCCAAATAAAAAATGTAAAAAATTTTTTTTTTATATGCAGTTGCTAACAGAAACCGTCACCATAGTCGCTCAAACATATACATGTTATATATGAAAACCATCATCACAAAATAGTTAACCCATTGCAATAATTAATGTTTGTGTCAGTTTTAATATTTAAATAAAAAACTATAATTAAAAAATTACTTTTTAATAATAATTAGCAGCTTTCCTCCAAATTAGACCAAAAAAAAAGAAAAAAATCTTTAAAAAAAATTCTAATAATATGTCCTAAGTGTCAAGTAAAAAAAAATTGCAAAAATTATTTTGGTAGTCAAACAAATAAAGAAGCTAGGGTCACTAAACCACCTTTGTACACTAAATCACAAAAAGTTGCCTGGATATTCAGGCCTTTTTTGGGCCCAGTCTTAAAAAGGGTTAATGATAGGGCACAACGTCAGATGTTCTAGAAAAGTTTGCACAGCACAGTCATTAAGTAGAATTTGCTTACTGAGGGAGTGGAGAAGAAGTGATGTTTGGGATCTGGGATGACTTGTAATATAGGAAATTGGGGGTTCTCATCGCATCAACCTCACAGATATCCTTTAAATAAACAAATACTTTTTCTATTGTCATTTTCAAACAAAATTTCCCTTGTGGTTAAATTGCTATTCTGTGCTTTTGGAATGATGCAGAACCCCTGCTGTCTTTTGAGCACGGCTAATCCTACATTCACTGATGTTGATGGAATAAGCTAATACATATGATGGTAATGAATAAACAATAACAGAAATGTCTGGCCTGTTCTTCCATGGCCTCTTTGCTAATTAATCTCCAAAATATTTACTGTTCCCTTTGCTGTTTTCAAAATCTTTTTTAATTGTTAAGCTTAAATTAGTTAAGTATCCTGGATTTCAGTCTTGTTCAATTTTGGTAAATTTTAGATCTATTTTATACAAGTGTAAAATGTGCTAATTTACATTATATAGTAACATACATAGCAACATAGTAACATAGTTTATAAGGCCAAAAAAGACATATGTCCATCCAGTTCGGCCTGTTATCCTGCAAGTTGATCCAAAGGAAGGCAAAAAAACTCTGTGAGGTAGAAGCCAATTTTCGCCACTTTAGGGGAAAAAAATCCTTCCCGACTCCAATCAGGCAATTAGAATAACTCCCTGGATCCCTGGATTATTTAACAAAATTTTTATGTACAGCAGCATAAATGGCAGAGTAAACAATGCCATGTATGGAATTTCTCTCCTAGTACTGTAGGGTCTTCTTATGGAAGTGTTAAATCCCAAGAGCAATGTGTGTTTATTCTACAACTTTAAGTATTATCCTTTGTGCTTTCAATGTACAGGTATATACTGTATATCTACTATGTCCATAAATACATAATTGACAGAGCTAACTGAGCATTACAGGTACAAAATGTAGAAGTATAATATGTACAACAAATCAGAGATATTTGATTTTTTTAGAATTTTAAAAATATTTGCTGATCTCTGCTTAAATGCATCTAAAGGGATTTTCTCATTTTAGATATTTATGATATATTTACAAGATATGTCTTAAATGTCTAAAGCCAGTTTCACACTGGTGTTTATCTTTTCCTTATTACAGTGTACACATGTGCTGAAATCCCTGTGTGCAAAGTCATATTAAGCAATTTTTTTTAAATGGCTTTCAGAAAATTGCAACACAAAAATATGATTTTCTTTTTAAAAATGTTATATGTAAAAGTGGTAATACACTGCATCTTAAAACTACAGTATGTAAAATTGATATCACTGGTGTTTTCTACAAGAACAAAACCCCAAAAGGAATGGCAGTTGCTACCTTTTCTTTATCCTGCTTCCCAAAAAGTAAAATAAAAAGAGACCAAAAAGTCATATGTACCCCAAAATAGTACCAATGATAATGACTACTTATCCTGCAAGAAAATAATTAATGGGTGTAATTGGCTGTAACATGGCACTTGTAAACCAATCCATCAAAATCTTTGCTGCAAAAGGCAAAATTGATATTTCCCTGCTGAACCCTGCAGTGTACCCAAATAGCAGTTTATATCAATGATGGGGGGGGGGGCACGATTGCAATATGCCCGCTACATACCATGGAATGTGATTCCTGATTAAGTAATTCATAACAAATCCAATTCCTTTGTGAAATTCAGCAAAGCAACGGAATCAAATATTTTATAACTTTACTCATTTTTAGTCAGGATACTGAAACATGACTGTGTCAGGAAGAGGTTAAGGTTTAAAGAGGAATGGTGTTATGATATGTAATGTGATTGGAAGAGAACAAGAACAATATTTGGGTCTAGTGCTCCTCAGGAGCAAATTTGAAAGAGGAAAATGTTTCTCATACTGTAGAGTATCTCCTTCAAGGTTTCCTCGTGAGTTTCTCTTAGTTTGTGCCATATTTACTGATGGTCAATGGTTTGAGGTCCCAGACCTCTGTGTCTATAATTTTAGTAAGCTAGTTCATAGTATGTGCTTCCTTTCCATAGGTTTGTGGATTGTTGCAATTATCCATCCCTTGCATCTAGTACTTTTAGCTGAGAACAAAACTCAAAGGCAGACATTTTATTAGTCAATGGGAGGTTATGAGGGAGACCTACCAACATACTGTATGTTCCACTTATACAATTAAAAGGCGCTATTACAGATGAAATGATAGTTAAACCTGGTTACCATTTGTCCATATGAGGTCCAGATGTTTAACATGGCAGTCCTGATTTATCACAGAAAAGCCCCTGATTATCACCATGCTAGAATGCCAATCTTTCCTTGTCTGTAGTCTTGTAATGTATATAGAGGTTGCACCTATTAACTTATGATGACTTTTTGGTATAAAATGTCTGCAAACAAATGTAACCCTATGCTATATATACAGAAATTATGTGGAGAGGATCCACGCTTGAGATACTTTCTATTGGGTCTCACCAACTTTAAAGGCCAGAACCTTTTGTTGCTGTTCTACTGCATAAAGAAGTGTTTTTCTCCTGGCCAGCAGCCATGCTGTTATATTTATGTGCTGTGGCGTTAATTAGGAGGCGAGTTTTGATGCGTGTTACCTGTGCTGTTCTCTCACTGAGCAGTACTTAATCCACAGATAACAGGCACTCTCCTGTGACAGGTCAGGAAAAAAAACAGATAAAAACACAAGCATGTAGTGGGTACATCAGGCAGCCTGTGTTATCAGATGTCTCTCTTCTTTGACAGGTGGTTTTAAGTATAGGTTTCACTGTGTTATTAGCACAAGGTGAGATTTTAATTGTGTAGCCAGTGCACAATTAGAAAAGATTCAATTCTCATGCTCTCTCTGATGCACAGATGTCTGAAGAATGGATAGAGCTTCTCTGTGTTAGGTTCACGGCACATGAAAAATGCAGCATAATTATTTTGCCATCCTGTTGAGTCGTTTTTCATTTTCTCCTAGCATTAAGTCAAAATATTCAAAAGATTTGCAACAATAAATAGTACGTGAAACACATATTTTAGAAGTGGATGGATGAAAATATTCACCTTACAGAGGAATCATGAGTCAGGTTGCCAGTGACAGAGCAGAAGAATTCTGGAATATTTATATCAAACACAATAAATTCACAACTGGTATACACCTAGAATATTACTCTATGGCACAGTACTGAGACTCACACAATGGCCCCGGTGCAAGAAATGCATTTCAATTATTATAACACCTAAATAGAAGCCATGAACATCTAAGTGCTCCCATGTTTATTGTTCTGGCCATATGCATGTATTGCTGCTCAAAATATGATGTGTGCTCTCTGTTCTCTTCACCATATTGTTCAAATAAGCCTCTATTGTGAAAACCTACATGGTTCCCCTATCTAATTTCTATGTCTCTTGTGGTAGGATTAGATTGATAGTATGGCCTGAATCTCATCCAGCTTGTTAGCTCTCAAATTAATATATATATTTTGTTAATAATCAGCCTCCAGGGGCAAGCCTTGCAAATTCTGAAATTGGGTGCCTTAAGGAGCATCTCCATGCAATTAAAAGCAACAAGCAAATTGCCACCCATCAGGGATGGGAATAGAAGCCTGCGTTGTTAAATGAGGTTGTGAAAGGCTGAGGTGCTCACAGGAGATTTTCAGAAGGCTGACAAAACGCTTCAAATGTTACAAACGACATAGATTGAGTTATTGGCACATCAACTGGGCTCTCACCTGCTTGCCATTGAAGTGAAATCTTTAGCAGGGTGTTAAGGGTTACACAAGCTATTATAAAATAATTGGTGGCACATCATAGCCTTCCCTGAAAAAAAAATAGTGTTTTAGTAAAACATAGATTTCATCAGTGAATACTAGATCTTTTTAGACACTTATACATAGAAACTTAACACACCTTAGGCATTGAAAGCATTTAGCCTTAGGCTTAAAAACTGTCCAAATATGTGATGAAATATAGCTTAATTTCCATTCCGGACATCAAGTGGAAGATACTTTAATTTTTTTAAGCACTTGTATGTAGAGATGAGCAAATTTTCTGAAATTCAATCAAGTTCCAATTCTATCTGATCGGCCATCAGATTCAATTTGGGTACAATAAATTTGATCCAGATCAAAAGTGTCTTGATTGCCCTGAAAAGTCGTGTATGACACTATGAGGTCTCCTAGGACTGTATCCAATCCCTTTTGAACATTAATACCAAGACAACATTAGTAATGTCAAAGGGATAGTGAAATATATAGCTATGGGCAAATGTATAGTAGACGGGTAATAACGTCGGTCACATACATTAACCTCTTATTTAACCCCTTAGATGCCGTGGTCAAATGTGACAAAGGCATCTGAGAGCACAAGAACCCTAGTGGGGATCGGGGGAGCCCCATGGTTTGTGTGGCACCCTTGGCCCTCCTCAATGATCCGAGGCTGCCACACATAGGGAAGGGCTCCATAGGAACATAATGTAAGTCTTATAGAATCCAGTCCTAATGCACTGGGGTCTATGAGAGAAAGAATCTGCTGATTTTTTTTTTGTTCAAGTTCCCTAGTAGTACAATAAAAAAGTGTAAAATAAATGCTTTTAAATATGTTTAAAAAATGTAAAAATATTAAAATTTAAATCACCCCCCTTTCCACAAAACCTAAGTAAAAATAGATAAACAATAAAAAAAGTCAAGGCATCAATGCATGCAAAAATGCCCATACTATTAAAATATAAAATTATTTATTTTCCATTTTATAGTCGTTTCAGCTCCCACAAAAAATTGCTTAAAGGGGTCAAAAAGTTATACACACCCCAAAAAGGTATGATTAAAAAGTATACATTGCCCTGCAAAAAAATGTGTCCTCACACAGTGCACATAACTACAAAAAGGTATTTGAGTCAGAATGTAGTGATGAAAAGAAAAAATATTTTTTTCAAAGTTTTTATTTTTTCAGTATTAAAACCCAAGATAAACTATACATCCATGGCATTGCCATAATTGTACTGTAAAATAACAAGTCAGTTTTACTGCATAGGGAACACTGTAAAAACAAAACTCGTAAAACTGTGGCAGAATTGTGTTTTCTTTCCAATTTCACCTATTTGGAATTTTTGTCCAGCTCCCCACTACACTGCATGCAACATTAAATAGTGCCATTAGAAAATACAACTTATTCTGCAAAAAACAAGCCTGCATACGGCTATTAGAGCAGAAAACTAAAAAGCAGGGAGTGAAAAACCATAATGCAAAAATAAAAAAACCCTATAGGGTGAAAGGGTTGGTAATTCAGTAGACTGTCTGTCTGATTTTTTAATGCTTTTTAGAATAAAAAAGTGGTAGAAAAACAGGTTTCGTGTTATTTTTGAGAAACATATGTAATGTATATATTTATTTATATAGTATACTAGTTGACACCTCCCCCCTCTCCTTGTAGCTAAAACAGCATTTAATCTTCTGAGAAGGCTTTCAATATGATTTTGGAGTCACAAACCCAGTCCATACAACTGTGAGATAGAGAAGTATAAATCCTCTCATCAACTTTGTATTTTTACTAGTTTTCTGTTACTCTTATAAAAACTCTGTCTTTGTCATTTTGTCTAGCACATTCTCTTACACCCTCCTTTCTCCATGCTGTGTAATCACAATTCTAAGTGCAGGTTTCAGAGCCTCCTTAGAGTGGTTGTAGAACAGTTCATAACCTTGTCTGTGGGAGGAGCTTTGACACTGGGAGCTCCTCCCCTTTCACTGGTCTGCAAGTTGTACAAAGTCATCAGCCCTGCTGGTTGGTTGGTGTACTGCAGGAAGTTTCGGGCAGACGATTTCCTTGGTGGTCCACCCTCAGTAGTGCGAGCAGCAAGGCCTTTTTCAGGATGGCAGACCAGTGGTTAAAGTCTTTTTTTGTTGGGTAGCAGACAGGCCACCAAAACCTGTATTTTAGCACACCTGGCCACTGCTGAGGTTGTCAGTCCTGGCTCTGGTAAACAGCTGATACATCCTGCACTTTGGGAAGATAGAATTGGAGAACAAACTGGAACAGTTCCATATACGGATTCTAGAAGAAATAACTCAGTTTCAAAAAATAGTCTGTTCCGTATAACTCAGTCCATGGGTTTTTTACTCTGTCCAAAATAACTCAGTGTATGACAATTTAAGCCGTTGATGGGGTGGAGTAGGTTTTACAAGTTCCTTGTGTGTCCTTTACTTCGCACCACCCCTGCGTCAAATGGATTAAACAAAACAAACAAATGTCCCATTATCGCTTTTGTTGGTCCAACACTGCTTTTAAATAACATTGCCCAATAGAACCGTAGAGGTGCTCCATCTAAACTCTGTAACTTATCTAGTTATCTGTATATTAAAGGGAACCTGTCATCTCCGAAACACCCCCTGAACTAGAGTAAGCGGTGTATAGTGTAAGTGATGCTAAATCCAAATATGTAAGTTTTATTTTCATACTCCCTTCCATTCTGACGCTGTGCTCCCACAAACCAGCATTAAAATGCATTCACAGGACTCTTCTTTGAGTCCTCTCCATTATGTGAGTGAGCACTGGAGTCCAGTGAGTGCATTTTATTGCAGGTTTGTGGGAGCACAGCGTCAGAATGGAAGTGAGTATGAAGATAAAACTTACATAATCGGATTCAGCATCACTTACACTATACAACACTTACTCTAGTTCAGGGGGTGTTTCGGAGATGACAGGTTCCCTTTAAGCTGAACTCCAAAATCATAAATACTAAACAAACTGATATATTTAGCAATTTACACTTCATGGTGGTCTTCATCCTCATTTTTAACACATTAAATAAATAATGGCAATCAATATTTTTCCAATGGTCTTAGATAGCCTTTGTCACGTGATAACAATTTAACATACAGTATATCACTTGCTTTTAGTTCTATTTTAACTGTATACTCATAACACCTAGTTGTGTAAAAGGAAAACACATTTGTTCTGATATCTTTTCATTTGTTGAATTCTTCTGCAATATAAACCATTAATATCAATTTAATCTTATGCCTTTTGATTGTTGATAAGAAAACTCAACACTGTTAATATCACATTTATTCAGAAATCTACCCAACACTAATACCCAGTGTTGTATTTTAGTTTACCCTGCACTTCATACACTTTGATATTTTGTTTGCAAATGTACTCAGCCTTCTACATGTTATATCATTAATTTAAAGCTTTTTCCTCACAAAATGTAGTCCAAAAGATCAGAAACTACATGTTCACACTTTATAATCCACCCTTGATCATGTGGAATACATTGAGTGACTCAAGGATATCTTTTCTGGAGTCTTTTGGTCTAAAAAGAGTTTGAATGAACAAAAAAAAAAAAAAACACATCCTCACATTTTTAATACACCCTGACATACACAAGTAAACACGTCTTAAAAAAATATATTTCTTTACAGGGGGAACTTGTAGTTAGGGGAGGAGAATAAGGGGTTGTCTTTGTGTCCTGTATTGTCCACCTTTTCTCCTCCCTCCCCTCTATGTCATCTAAGTCCAACCCTACGGGCTGGGCTGTTTGATCCTCCCTCCACCAATCATTGTCTCCTTAATATCATACCAGGTTAGATCCCTGGTGTTAATTGAACAATCAACTTGTAACACATAACCATACAAACATGAAAACAAACAAGACTGGCAGTACAGATAACACATGTAGGTCCCACGGGAACATTTCAACACACAAACATATCTGAGTTCCAAAAATTAAAAATCTCCAAAATAAAAAAAGTTCCCAATGCGCATTACAAAAAAAAAAAAACATCTCAAGTGCCTTCACATTTTCATTTTTTGCTACAGATCATATATTCATATATCACACACAGTTCATGGCCACATGGACAAACTTCACACACAACTTCAATACATCTATCTCACTGTCTGGTCAATCACAATTCTTGGAAGGCATAATTAGACACTCCACAGCCTCCACTCTCTGCCTCTTATCTCACACAGGTAGGCAGCCCCCACTGCCATATTGTAAACATATTGTAAACTCAATTGCCCATTTCTTGGCAAACAATGCACATTCTTCATATCTTCTCTCCTACAAACAGAAAGTAACACAAACAGATGCAAATCCAATTGTTCAAGAAAAAACATAATAAGTGCATATAACAGAATAACACAATCAATATGATGCCACGTGGACTTAATCATTATATAAAGGATATCCCACATAATATACAACTATTAGTCATTAAAACCACCTAGTAAATTATAAATACCATGGAAAATATACATAACAGTTTTCCCCTCTTTTTTTTTCGCGCTGCACACATTCTTTCTAAAAGATAAAAGAGCAAATTGTGAAATAGGAAACAAAACAAAACAAAAAAAATAATTATCTCCACTCTATCTCTTCTTCTACTCCGCAATCTATATTAAACCAAAGAAAGACAATTAACAATGCAACATTTCAGTTTTAGTCCTAGTTTAATTGCTTACTAGAGATGAGCGAGCACTAAAATGCTCGGGCGCTCGTTATTCGAGTCGAACTTTTCCCGATGCTCGGGTGCTCGTTTCGAATAACGAACCCCATTGAAGTCAATGGGAGACTCGAGCATTTTTGCGGGGGACCAAGGCTCTGCCTAGGGAAGGCTGGGTGAAAACCTGGAAACCTCAGAAAATGATGGAAACACCACGGAAATGGACAGGAAAAAGCAGGGGCAGCATGCATGGATGCCTCTGAGGCTGCCTAATCCCACCATTACCCCAAATTCTCAGGCAACAGCCTGGTGGTTACCCTCATGGCAATTGTGCTCACCCAGACCAAGAAAGGCGAGGCAAATACCCATCACATGTTAGGGAAGCACCCAACTAGGTGCAACGAAGGTCCATCACCGCCTGCAGGTGACACCACTGCTCATGCTGGCACTGCAGCTGAAATCAAGTTAGTATCTGT
>ONZH01017307.1:0-39602 GCA_900303285.1 Rhinella marina | reverse complement strand
CGGCGAGGGTAGCAGTCAGGCTGTGTGCGTCCCATTGGTTCAGCGCGGATGGGGCGGAGAGGAGGCGGAAGAGGAAGAGGAGGAAATGGCAAGTGATCCTTCTGGTGGGGGCAGTGAGGTCATGCCTATTCAGAGTCTGGCACACATGGCTGACTTCATGCTGGGCTGCTTTTCCCGGGACACACGTGTTGTCCGGATAGTGGAGAACAAACTGTACTGGGTCTTCGCACTCCTGGACCCCCGGTATAAAGATAACGTCTCCTCTTTTATTCCGGTAGAGGAGAGGACGAATCGATTGCTGGAATACCAGAGGGAACTCGTGCAGAACATGATGGAGATTTTCCCACCCACCATCGCTGGCGGCAGAGAGGAGAGGGTCTCCCAGAGTCCCACAACATCATCGATCAGGCCCACAGCCACCAGGGGAACACTCTCCAAGGTGTGGGACACGTTCACGTTCATGGCACCCCCTCGTGCAACTTCCATCACTGCGGGGCCCGCTATCAGCAGGAGGGACAAGTATCGGCGGATGTTGCGGGAGTACCTGGCAGACCGTACCCCTGTCCTCCCCGATCCCTCGGCGTCCTACACTTACTGGGTCTCCAAGTTGGACACGTGGCTGGAACTGTCCCTGTACGCCTTGGAGGTGCTTGCCTGCCCTGCCGCCAGCGTGCTATCAGAAAGGGTGTTCAGCGCAGCCGGGGGCATTATAACCGATAAGCGCAGCCGCCTGTCAACCGACAGTGCCGACAGGCTGACGCTAATCAAAATGAACAGCAAGTGGATTGACCCGGACTTTGCTTCTCCAACAGTGGAAAGCAGCCAAAAGTGAAGTGCCATCTGTATGAAGTGCCATTTCCTCCTCCACCTCCTCCTCCTCCTCCTTAACCGCCGTAGAATTGCTCCGTAAATAAAAAAATTTATATATTTATGGCTCACCTCTTGGGCCTACAAAATTTTTAAGAGGTCTCAACAGGCTAATCTCATCTGGGAAGTTGGGCCTCCTCTCTCACTCTTGGGCCCCTCCTCCTCACCTCTTGGGCCTCCAAAAAAAGGTTCACTCTTGGGCTCCACAAAATGTTTAACAGGTCTCACCTCTTGGGCTCCACAAAACTTTAAAGGTCTCAATCTTGGCCTCCACAAAATGTTTAACAGGTCTCACCTCTTGGGCCTCCACATAATTTTTAAAGGTCACCTCTTGGGCCCACAAAATGTTTAACAGGTCTCACCTCTTGGGCCTCCACAAAATGTTTAACAGGTCTCACCTCTTGGCCTTAATTTTTAACAGGTTTCACCTCTTGGGCCTCCACAAAATGTTTAATCAGGTCTCACTCTTGGGCCTCCACATAATTTTTAAACAGGTCTCACTTGGGCCTCTCAAAATTTTTAAGAGGTCTCACCTCTTGGCCTCCAAAATTTTTAACAGGTCTCACCTCTTGGCCTCACAAAATTTTAAACCCTTGGGCCTCACTTAACAGGTCTCATAATTTTTAACCTCTTGGGCCTCACAAAATGTTTAAGAGGTCTCACCTCTTGGGCCTCCAACACCTCTTGGGCCTCCATGTTTAAACGGTCTCACCTCTTGGGCCTCCACAAAATTTTAACAGGTCTCACTTCTTGGGCCTCCACAAAAGGTTTAAAAGGTTTTGGAAACAAAAAAGTCCACCATTCTCCTCCACACTCCTCCTCCTTTAACGCCGTAGAATTGCTCCGAAATAAGGTCTCACCTCTTGGGCCTCCACTTGTCTCACCTCTTGGCCTCCACAAAATGTTTAAGAGGTCTCACCTCTTGGGCCTCCACATAATTTTTGTTGGGCCTCTCACTCTTGGGCTCCACAAAATGTGTTTGAGGTTCTCACCTTGGCGCCTCCACACAATAAACAGGTCTGTCTTGGCCTCCACAAAATGTTTAACTCTTGGGCTCCACAAAATGTTTAACAGTCTCACCTCTTCTCAAAAGGTTTAAACTCTTCACCCTTCCAATAATTTTTTACAGGTCTCACCTTTTGGGCCCCACAAAAAAGGTTAAGTGTAAGTTAAAGCAAAAGTGAAGTGCCATCTGTATGAAGTGCCATTTCCTCCTCCACCTCCTCCTCCCTTAAGCGCCGTAGAATTGCTCGTAAAAAGAAAATGTATATATTTATTGCTCACCTCTTGGCCTCACCGGTCTCACTCCCTTGGGCCAACAAAAGGTTTAACCAGTCTCCTCTTGGGCCTCTTAACAGGTCCTCCTCCCAAATTTTTTAACACGTTCTTTGGCCTCCACATTAAAAATACTCTCCTCTTGGCCTCACATAATTTTAAACAGGTCTACCTCTTGGGCATAAATTTTTAAGAGGTCTCACCAGGGCCTCCACCTCCTACTGGGTCCACAAAAGGGCCTGCCCATCCACATAATTTTTATAGTTCTCACCTCTTGGGCCTACACACCTCTTGCCTCCACAAAATTTTAAGAGGTCTCACCTCTTGGGCCTCCAGATCTTGGGCCTCCACATACAAAATTTTAAGAGTCTCACCTCTGGGCTCCACAAAATGTTTAAGAGGTCTCACCTCTTGGGCCTCCACATAATTTTAAAGAGGTCTCACCTCTTGGCCTCCACATAATTTTTAAGAGGTCTCACTCTTGGGCCTCTTTGGGGCTCTACAAAATGTTTTAAGAGGTCTCACCTCTTTAGCCTCCACACAATTTTTAAGACGTCTCACCTCTTGGGCCTCCACAAAATTTTCCATGAGCCTCTGGCCAGCCCACGGCCTCTTCCTGCCTTTTGCGGTCCTATGCATCCCTCAACATCCCCACTGCTTTACCTGCTAGACATGACACTGGGCCAGGTCGGGTCACTGACATCTCAAGCGCCAACAATTTGGGCATTTTAAGGCTTCTGCATGTGTTTTGAGTTGTTTTACATTTTTAAAGAAGACATGTCTGACCACATCTCACACACACACACAATGACAATTAGGGGTGGGGTCTATTTGCTTTCCCCCTTGCCTATGCCATCTGTGATTGTCATAGGCAACGTGATTTTAAGGGGTGCAGAATTTCATCTTCTTTTTTTGTCTAGTTTGGCTTGGGGTCCATGGCAATGTAGAGGAAAGAAGGTTTCCTTGTATGGTCTCACTTTACAGAGAGGTTATATTGTGTTTGGAGTGTATTGTTGAGAGGCTGTGATAGTGGCGTAATAGTGCGACTTGGGCGCGTTATATGCACCCAGACATGCTTCCCCTGCTGTCCTAGTTGCATTCCAGCAGTGTTGGCATCCTTTTCTGAGGTTCCAGGGTGGACTTGGTGACCTCCAAGTGGTCGAATTGAGATTTCCAAGTGGCGAGCATTTTTTCCCCATAGACTTTAATGGGATTCGATATCTGGTCGAATAGTCGAATTTCGCGGTCTATTCGAATCGAATTTCGAAATTTCGAATATTTCACTACTCACTCATCTCTAATGTACAGCACAAAACTGCCCAGTGCTCAGTAGCATGACTGTGCATTGGAGCAAATTTACTAATAATATCAAACAGCATGACATAGTAACTAGTAAGAAATGACTTTTTGCACTTTTTTATATTTTGTGTCTGCTAAGGCTTGAGGCTTTTTTGCTACAAATGTGCAAACTCAAAATGGTGTAATTTGTTGTTAAATTTGGCACACAAATTACAGGGTGATATTGTTGTTTAAAGTCTGAAGGTTCGATCAGTTTGTACTCCATCAGGGGACTCGAGTACAAGCAAATTTTTGAGCTTTTTTTTTTTTTTTTTTTTTTTTTTTACAAAAAATTGTAATGAATTACACAAAACATCTGTCCACCCCTTAGTAAATGTAAACTGTCAACCACACTAAAAATGGCACAAGCACTTCATTCATTCATGTTGTAACTGCCTATTTCACCAACAAAATCGGTTAAATTACTCCACTTTTGAGGCACAGTACATTTGATACATTAACCGCTTAAACAGAAAGTCTTACACTGCTCCAGATTTATCACAGTGACTGATGCAGGTTGAGAAATTTAGCTCACCTGTAGATTGGCTAGTCCAGTGTAATATATTAACATGTAACTCTTTTTCTCATTTTTCTCATTTGTTGCACAATGTTATACTTTACAAAGGTTCCATCAGTTTGTATGCCACAGGGGGACTTGTGACTTTTTCACAATGATAAATCATAAGTTTGATGCAAATATCTACTCCACTGACAAAACAGGCAAAATCACTCCACTTATCCGGCTCAGCACATTTGATACACTAACCCTTACGTTTACACCATCAGTTTGTTAGGTTACTCCAAAAATGCGCCAACATTTTCTGAGCCTTTGTTTTTATTGAGAAATGTTATGGCTCCTTTTACTCCACTTCCTGAAATAAAATGATTGGGGAATGAGATTTGATTGTCAGAATCCTTCAATAAAACAGCTGAAAAAAACAGCATGGTCATCAATTAATCACATGTATAAAAATGTCATCTGCTTCTGGATGTTATTCTGTTCTACAATTCTGAGACCTTCATGTCCCTCATAGGGGGCAAAAGTTGTTTCATCTTGCACAATGACCAACACTTTCTAAGTGTAAAAAAGATTCAAAGGAGGAGATGTATCAAAACTTGTGGAAAGGAAACCTGGCTTAGTTGCCCATAGCAACCAATCAGATTCCACCTGTCATTTTCCAAGAGAACTCTGAAAAATAAGAGGTATAATCTGATTGGTTGCTATGGGCAACTAAACCAGTTTTCCTTTCCATCACTGGTGATGTTACAATGTTGTAAGCTGGCCTTCCCTCCAACAGTTGAATCTTTGGTTGAATTGTTACTCTGTAATTCTGATTTTAATTGTATGTGTACATTCTGATTTGTAAGGTGGAGGATGATATGTTGGGTTAAAGGGTTTGCCTCTACTTGGAAATGACAACCACTATGGTCCTACTCCTAACTTGTGCCCCTTAATAAAAAAAAACTCCATTTACCTGTCCAGAGTCCCATTATTGTTCCATTCTTGGTTCCTTATTGTTCCCGCAGGAGCAGGAAGTGGCTTGGTCCTGTGACTGCTGTGGCCAATCACAAGCCTCAGCCATCACAAGGGTTTGAATAATACATCACAACTGGAGCTACACTTAGGGAACAGATCATCACCAGTTCTTTTGTGATGCACATCCCCTTACATAGAAAAAAAATAAAACAGGAAAATGGTGGCACTGAAAAGAAAATGGCGGCATTTGGCCGCCTACAACATGGGGCCACCTTTATTTTTTTTTTCTAGGGCCACATTAAATTCCATTTCCATCCCTGTATGTGTCATTGACCTTGTTTTCTTTCATGGTGTCAATAAAAAACTACTATAAAACTAACCATAGCTGCCTTGTGAATTCCAATTCATTTCAAACAGGGTTGCAAGAAATGATTAAAAGATAGAATGAAATGGAACGGCTAACAGCTCCGCAATACATAGTAGTCTACCAAAACAAAGCAATAAATATAAATGTTCATCATTTACATTTCTACCCATTAATTGTGTTGTGCTGGAGAGAATGTTATTTAAAGTAACGCAACTTCTTCCTGAAGGTCACTCTTCTGCGACACAAGACCAGAAATTATGCTCAAAGTTGTAATTATTCCTTCTGTCAAAAGACTGAAAACATGTGTTCTATTCAATGGTTATAAAACAGAAGTCATTTCTTCTTATATACCGTATAATTAAAAAGTCAGATTCTATTCTGTTGCTGCTTAGTGACTGAGGAGGAACAATTATCATATTTATCTTTTGTATAATACTATCAGTTTGTCTATTTTCATACAAACTTAACTTGAACATCATTGGGCATTATGGGCATTAGTAAAGATCATTTAACCCCTAGATGCCCAGGGCAGTATATGTGTGGCGGTTCGACACTGTGGGCAATGACTTAAAGGGATTGTCTCACTTCAGCAAGTAGCATTTATCATGTAGAGAAAGTTTATATAAGCCATTTTTTAATGTATTGTGATTGATCATATTGTCTCCTTTGCTGGTTAGATTCATTTTTCTATCACATTGCAGCTCATTTCCATGTTTAAGACCACCCTGCAATCCAGAATTGGTGGTCGTGCTTACACACTATGGGAAAAAGTGCCGCCACTCTGGTAGCCGGGACTGTGGGAGAATTGCATTGGAAAGGTTTTTTTTGTGTGCTGTTCTTCAGCACCTGCAGGAGAACAGACTCTATGCCAAGTCTTACTTTTTTGGGATATGGGAAATACCAGGGTATTCAGATTAACCCTAAAAAGTTATTTTTTTTTTTGAGGTTCTGAAGAATATCAATCTTTTATGCCACATGTTACTCAGTCCATCAGCAGTGGCTGTGCTTGCACACTACAGTCTGCTGGCCGGGACTGTGGGAGTTCACATAAGCTGGTGCTTTTTTGTCTAGTGTGCAAGCATGGCCATCACTGATGAATTGCAGGGTGGTCGTAACCATGGAAATGAGCAGTGTAAAATGTGATGGAAAAATGAATCCAGCCAGCAAAGGAGGCAATATGCATAATAACAATATATTGGTAAGTGGCTTATATTAACTTTCTCTACATGATAAATGCCATTTGCTGAAGTGACACAACCACTTTAATGATCAGTGCTGTACATGTATGACACACCTATTGGGCGGGTGCAGGAGCTGCATCTGCTTGATCAGCATAAAAAAGATATGATAACCAAATATACGGATGTACATGGCAACATTTATAAGAATAAAATCGCAAAAAATAATGCAAGTAACACAATAGATGCAAACATTATATATAGACTAATTCCTCATTCTGATATGATTAAATCGAAGTCTCTCAGCCAATATATTTTGATCAAAACACATCTGTGCCTGCCTATTTTTGATACATTTATGTGCTTGAAGGAGTGGCTCCTTAAAGTGTGAATGCACTCCGATTATCTGGGGAGTAGCATTCTTGTGCACTTTTTGCCCCAACTATCTAAGAGGCAAACTTGATTAAGGTGGTACATATAGGTGTGTGTGCTCCTCCTCTCATTGGTTGCTGATGCACACAGAGGTAACTAGGAGCAGTATGTTATATGTGCAGGGCCTGCTTTCCTGAACATAGATGTCCATATGGCATAGGTAGGTTTAGAGTAGGACGTGCCTGACTGAGACCACCTTGGCATGGGTCGGCGGGCACAGATGTGTTTTGATCAAAATATATTGGCTGAGAGTCTCAGATTTTATCATATTAGAGTGAGGGCTTAGTCCATATGTTATGTTTGCATCTATTGTGTTAGTGCATAGTTTTCCATGATTTTTTCCTTATAAATGTTGCTTTGTACATTCGCATATTTAGTTATTATATTGTGCAGGATGTTTTGTATCTTTTTCTGTGATTTTACATCTACAGGGTTTGCAGAAGGAGCAGTCTCTCCCTCTCTCACTCACCAACTCATACTCCAATAGCGGGGTCCCAAAGGCTGTTATGGCAGCCAGATGCCTTACACAGCCCTCAGGGCCTGCTAGATAATGAGCTCTATGAAGCTCATCCCCCAGGGAGGGTCTCATAAGCAACTGTAATACCAACAGTATCAATGCATAACAATATACTATATATTGTAATGGATCGTAGAGAGAATCAGACCTCCAAAAGTTGAAGTCCCATAGTGGGACAAAAATTTAAAGTAAGAAAAAAGGGTTTTACGAAAAAAAAGTTAAAGTTTCAAATAAAAAAATACCCTTTCCCATAATAAAGCCATTTTAAATTGTAAAAAAAAAAAATAAATAATTGTAAATAGACATACTGTATTAGATACTGCCACATCTGTAGCAACAGCTAAACATCAAAATATCACATTATCAACCCTGTCAGCTGATTGCCATAAATAAAATTAAAAATTGTGCCAAAAACAGTCATTTTTTGGTTACCTTGCCACAGAAAAAGCACACTATGGAGCAATCAAAAGGTAATATGTACCCCAAAATGGTACCAATAGAAATGTCACCGTATCCAGCGAAAATGAACCTAGACCAGAAAAATTTTAAAAATATGGCTTTCAGGAAATGGGGATGCAAAAACAAGATTTTTTTTTTTCAAAGATGCTTTATGTAAAAGGGAGAAACCATAAGAAAACTATATCAAATTCGTATCTCTGTAATAATACTGACCAGCAGAATAAAGATAACGTAATTTTTTCCACACAGTGTATGCCGCAATAATAAAAGCCAAACAGCCGTGTCAAAATTGCTGCTCTTTCCTTATCCTGCTTCCCAAACAAACAAAATGAAACGTGATCAAAACGTTGTATGTACCCTAAAATAGAACCAATGATGATGGCAACTCATCCCACAAAAAATAAACCCTCACAAAGCCGATGAAAGAAAAATAAACGTATGATTTTCACAAAAAGGCTGTTCATAAGCCAATCCATCAAAATGTGCGCTGCAAAAGCCAAATAGTGGTTTTTCCCTTTTGAAACATGCAGAATGCCCTATCTTCAAAACATGGGGGTTTTCAGGTCCAACTCAGTTTTATTGGCACCAGCACACCAAAACAAATCATAAAAACAACACCTGCCCTGCTGGGCTCTGAATAAACATAGTTCAGCTAACTCACCTAAATACATACGCTGGTCACACACAGATTTTAAGTGCGGCTTCCTCAGACGTTCAGTCCAGCAGCCTCCTGGCTGTGACTCCAACCGTATCCTTTGGGAGGAGATGGTCCAACAGTCCTCCCGACTCTGACCGTGTGACCCTCTTCTCCTAGGGTCACTGGGCCCCCCAAACTTCCAGGCTACACTGAGCCTTGTGGCCCCTCAGCCCTCGTGGCTGAGGCCACACAGATCCTCCGCATGCTCCAACCTCTCAGGCCTCCTCAGCCTTTCTCCCTCTCCCAGACTGACACTGAGGGCTTGTTTATCACACCAGTAATTACACCCAGGTGGCCTCACCTGTGGTGGAATAGGGATGTGGACTGGAATATCCAGTCCACATCCCTCACAAAGCCACATCCCTCGCAAACCCTCACAAAGCCGATGAAAGAAAAATAAACGTATGATTCTCACAAAAAGGCTGTTCATAAGCCAATCCATCAAAATGTGCGCTGCAAAAGGCAATAGTGGTTTTTCCCTTTTGAAACATGCAGAATGCCCTAACAGCAGTTTAGGTCCACATTTATAGCATTTCATTTCCAAGTAAAAGCCAGCTACAATTTCAATGCTGTGGGATGTCTCAGATGGCCTGTGCTAGGCACAACATATTGGGCACTGATTTTCTGCAAAACACCAGAATATCTTGATGGGAGTAGCTGTATTATTCAACCCAAGGGCCTCAACATTTGTCTTCACAATGGCATAACTGTGTAAAAATTGCAATTTTCACTTTGCACCATCTGCTGTGAATTCATTTTTGCGAAACACCCGTGGGGTCAAAATGCTCACTACTATTTTTATTTAACCGCAAAGCCTCTGTAGTCAGCAAGAACTGTATAAATCACCAAATATAGCCTCAAATACACATTTAGCCAAATTTAGCCTCAAATACACGTTACTCCTTCCCTTCAGAGCCCTGCCATGTGCCCATACAGCACTTTATGACCACATACCTGGTGTTGCCATATTCAAGAGAAAACTGGTAACAAATTATGGCATTATGAAACACTTAGGCCTAAAGGGACATATTCTTAACAATAAAAAACAATATTTTTTCATTTTCACCGGGTTTGTAAATTCTATGAAGCACTTGTTGAGCCAAGGTGCTCACTACATCACTTTAAAAATGTGGGGTGTAGTTTGTGAAATGGGATCACTTTTTGGGGGATTTCTCAGAGTGTCTTCAAATGCGACATGGTGCCTGAAAATTATTCCAGTAAAAAATGTCCTCCAAAAGCCATATGGAGTTCCTTCCTTTCTGAGCCCTGCTGTCATGGGAAGCAGGCGGCGCGCTTCCCTCATGCAGCGCCTGTCATGGGAGGCCGACGTCGCCCTCCCTCTGCACGGCGTCGCCGGACCTCTCCGCCCCCCCTAGAGACGAGCAGTAGGGAATTGAAGTGCTGGTCTGGTCAGCCAGCACTTCATCAGTTAATTCTCTGTTTGGGTTTAGCCATGTGGTGCTGATCACACCACATGGCTACTTTACATATTGTTTTGACAGCTTGCTCCGCCTCAGGTCATGTGATGCTGGCCACATCACATGATCCTGGGCGGGCTATTTAAAGATGGCAACTTCCTCACTCAGTGCCTGTGATTAGTCTTCTCCCTTTGATCAGTGCTGTGTGTGACCTTGCTGTATTGGATATTTTGGTATTTCGGATTTTGGACTCGGACTTTGACTATTCTTTGTTTGACCCTTTGTATGTGATGTGACCTCCTGTATTTGACCCGGCTAGTTTACCATTCTGTTATTGTGTTTGTACTGTCTGTGTTTGGTCTCTCCCTGTGTATCCCTTTCCCTCTCTGTGCACTTACGCAGTATAGGGAACGCCGCCAAGTTACGGTGTTGCCGCTTAGGGTTCCAACTGTAAGTAGGTAGGGAAAGAGGTGGGGTTCAGTACAGGGCACACTTTCCCTTGTCTTCCCCGTGACAGAATCACAGGCCATACCATATGGAGCCGTTGCGGGTTCTCTCGGACCAGGTGCAGGGCATGGCGCAAATGATCCAGAGCCTGGCTGAGAGACTCCAGCATCAGGAGCAGCTGCAGACGGTACCAGCAGTAGCTCCCTCCCTACCTAGTTCTAACATTGAACCACATGTTAAGTTGCCGGACCGGTTTTTGGGGAATCGAAAAACTTTCCATTCCTTTAAGGAGAGTGTTAAATTATATTTTCGTTTACGTCCACACTCCTCGGGTTCTGAGCAGCAGCGCGTAGGAATTATTATTTCCTTGCTGCAAGGGGATCCACAGGAGTGGGCATTTTCTTTGCCATCTGACTCCCCATGTCTGTTTTCTGTGGAGGCGTTTTTTCAGGCCCTAGGTTTGTTATATGAGGAACCGGATTTGGCCGCGGTAGCTGAGACTCACCTCAGGGACATTCGGCAGGGTAACCGTCCAGTAGAGGATTACTGTGCTGAGTTTAGAAAGTGGTGTGTCTCCTCTGGGTGGAATGACCCAGCTTTGAGAAGCCAGTTTAGGGTGGGGCTGTCTGACCATCTTAAGGACTTGCTAGTTAGTTATCCTACTCCTGACACCCTAGAGGCGACCATGACGTTAGCTATTAAACTGGATCGACGGGTGAGAGAGAGACGGAGGGAACGTTCAAGTACTCCTCAAGTTGTTGTCTTGCCTGAAACCCCTCTTCTGAGTCCACCTCCCACCAGGCTCCCGGAGGAGCCCATGCAGCTGGGAGGAACTTTGAGAGATCAGAGACGCTTGAAAGGAGCCTGTTTCTACTGCGGTGATATGAACCACTGGCTCCAGCAGTGCCCGAAACGTCCGCCCTCTAAAAAGCTTTCTGCCGGAAGGAAGGTAACCCCAGCGGTGGTAAGAAAGAAAGTTTTATTACCTATCTCCATTACATACAACCAACTCAGGGGGTCTGGTAAAGCTTTTGTTGATTCGGGGTTTGCCACTAATTTTATTGATTTTGATTTTGTACAATCTGTGGGTATTCCGCTAGTTCCTTTAAAGGAGGTGATTCAGATTATCGCACTGGATTCCACTCCATTGAATAATGGGAGAGTGGAATTTTGTACCCCTGAGGTTATCTTTACTGTGGGAATACCGAAACTTGTTCCTTTCTAGTATTAAAGGATTTACCTGCTGACCTCGTTTTAGGTCTGCCATGGTTACAGGATCACAACCCTGTGATCAACTGGTCGGTAGGTGAATTGGAAAAGTGGGGGGTTAACTGTGACAAATGTTGCAAATCTATATGGCAGTTTGGAGGTACCACTGAGTCTCTTATTTTGCCTGAGTATATCAGAGATTTTTCGGTCGTCTTCTCCATGTCCGAGACTGAGTTCCTCCCTCCTCATCGGCAATATGATTGTACCATTGACATCATTGAGGGATCCAAGTATCCCAAGGGCCGCATATATAACCTCTCGACTCCAGAGCGTCAGTCCATGAGGGACTACCTTAAGGAAAGTCTTGCCAAGGGTCATATCCGGCCTTCGGTTTCCCCTATGGGAGCGGGGTTTTTCTTTGTTGGTAAGAAGGATGGAGGGTTGAGGCCTTGTATTGACTACAGAGAACTTAACAAAATCACGGTCAAGAACAGGTACCCGCTGCCCCTTATTCCAGACTTACTGAACCAGGTCCAAGGTGCCTGCTGGTTTTCTAAGCTGGATTTGAAGGGGGCTTATAATCTGATCAGAATCAGAGAGGGGGATGAATGGAAGACGGCCTTCAATACCCCTGAGGGTCACTATGAGTATTTAGTGATGCCCTTTGGGTTAAGTAATGCACCCGCTGTCTTCCAAGATTTTGTAAACGACATTTTCAGACCTTTTATTGGGAGGTTTATGATCGTATATATTGATGACATCCTTATTTTTTCTGCTGACTGGGAATCTCACGTTTCCCACACCAGGCAAGTGTTAGAGGTGTTACGTGAGAATAAATTATTTGTTAAAGGGGAAAAGTGTATTTTTGGAGTTCAGGAGGTGGCCTTTTTGGGATACATTTTGACCCCTTTTTCTTTCAAGATGGACCCAGCTAAAGTGGCAGGCCATTCTTGATTGGGTGCGACCTTCCTCCCTGAAGGCGCTCCAAAGATTTTTAGGTTTCGCGAACTTCTACCGTAAATTTATTAAGAATTTCTCGGTAGTGGTCAAACCAATTACGGATCTTACTCGCAAAGGAGCTGATCTTGTTAATTGGTCCCCTGCAGCTATTGAAGCTTTCGAGAAGCTAAAGAGGTGTTTTACTAATGCTCCTGTGTTAATCCAGCCTGACCAGAGCAAGCCCTTTGTAGTTGAGGTGGATGCATCTGAGGATGGTGTGGGGGCAGTACTGTCCCAGGGGTCTTCCACCTTAACTAATCTCAAACCATGCGCCTTCTTCTCCCGTAAGTTTTCCTCTTCTGAAAGGAATTATGATATTGGTAATAGGGAGTTACTGGCAATTAAGTGGGCATTTGAGGAGTGGCGTCATTTTTTAGAAGGGGCATTATACCGCATTACGGTAAAAACCTTATGTTTCTGGAGTCCGCTAAACGGTTGAATCCTAGACAGGCAAGGTGGGCTTTGTTCTTTACTCGTTTTGATTTTTGTGTTACCTTTAGACCTGGAAGCAAGAACATTAAGGCTGACGCCTTATCCCGAAGCTTTCAGGCGTATCAGCCTCCTGACGTTCCTCCTGAGCCCATCCTGCCAGCTGACATCATCGTGGCCGCTACCTCCTCTGATCTTGCATCTGAAATCTCGGCAGGACAACATCTGGCTCCCACTGGTACCCCCAATGACAAATTATTTGTGCCGGCTCATTTGCGTTTGCGACTGCTGGGTGAGTGCCATAACTCTGCATTATGTGGACATCCTGGTATCAATGCCACTAAGGAGTTAGTCTCTAGGCATTATTGGTGGCCATCGATTTCCAGAGATGTTCAGACTTTTTGTAACTGCGTGTAACACTTGTGCCAGGTCCAAAAATCCCAAGACTCGGCCTATGGGTGAGCTACATCCATTACCTATACCCAGTAGACCATGGTCACATCTGTCCATGGATTTCATAATGGATTTGCCTTGCTCTGAGGGTAAAACTGTGATTTTAGTTGTGGTTGACAGATTCAGCAAGATGTGTCATTTTATTCCGTTGTGTAAACTACCATCTGCTAAGGTCTTGGCTTCTGTATTTATGGACCACATTGTTAAACTGCATGGTATTCCTGAGAATATTGTTTCTGACAGGGGGGTGCAGTTTGTGTCCAAGTTCTGGAGGGCCTTCTGTCATAAGATTGGCATTTCTCTGTCCTTTTCGTCGGCCTTTCATCCAGAGACCAACGGTCAGACTGAGCGTCTTAACCAATCTGCTGAGCAGTTTCTCAGGTGCTATGTGGCAGATAACCAGCATGTGTGGGCCAGATACCTGTCTCTGGCTGAGTTTGCCATTAATAACCATGTAAATACATCCTCTGGGGTATCGCCGTTCTTTTGCAACATGGGTTTTCATCCGCGTTTTGGTTCTTTTTCCTCATCTACTTCTGTTGTCCCAGAGGTCAATGTTTTTTCTCAGGAACTGTGCACAGTTTGGGCACAGGTTCAATTGAACCTGAAAAAGGCCCAAGAGATACAAAAAGCTAAGGCTGATAAGAGACGCTCTAAGGGTGTCGATTTTAAGTTGGGGGACAAAGTTTGGTTGTCCACCAAGAATTTACACATGAAGGTACCATTGTATAAGTTTGCGCCTCGCTTCATTGGGCCATATAAAATCACCAAGGTGATTAATCCGGTGTCCTTTAAGTTGGGTTTACCCTTCTCGCTGCGCATACATAACGTATTTCATATTTCCCTGCTTAAACGTTATGTTGCTCCTGTTGGTCCTGAGGAACAGTCTCCACCTCCGGTTGAGGTGGCGGGACAAATGGAGCATGAGGTTGCTAGGATCGTTGACGTAAGGAAGGTCCGAAACTCCTTCCAGTATCTTGTGCATTGGAAGGGGTTCGGGCCAGAGGACAGATCTTGGGTACCGTTGACCAGGATGCATGCAGACTCGCTTATCAGGAAATTTCATCTGCAGCATCCTGATAAACCGGCTCCCGCTGGTAAGGGTCCGGTGGCCCCTCGTGAAGGGGGGTACTGTCATGGGAAGCAGGCGGCGCGCTTCCCTCATGCAGCGCCTGTCATGGGAGGCCGACGTCGCCCTCCCTCTGCACGGCGTCGCCGGACCTCTCCGCCCCCCTAGAGACGAGCAGTAGGGAATTGAAGTGCTGGTCTGGTCAGCCAGCACTTCATCAGTTAATTCTCTGTTTGGGTTTAGCCATGTGGTGCTGATCACACCACATGGCTACTTTACATATTGTTTTGACAGCTTGCTCCGCCTCAGGTCATGTGATGCTGGCCACATCACATGATCCTGGGCGGGCTATTTAAAGATGGCAACTTCCTCACTCAGTGCCTGTGATTAGTCTTCTCCCTTTGATCAGTGCTGTGTGTGACCTTGCTGTATTGGATATTTTGGTATTTCGGATTTTGGACTCGGACTTTGACTATTCTTTGCTTGACCCTTTGTATGTGATGTGACCTCCTGTATTTGACCCGGCTAGTTTACCATTCTGTTATTGTGTTTGTACTGTCTGTGTTTGGTCTCTCCCTGTGTATCCCTTTCCCTCCCTGTGCACTTACGCAGTATAGGGAACGCCGCCAAGTTACGGTGTTGCCGCTTAGGGCTCCAACTGTAAGTAGGTAGGGAAAGAGGTGGGGTTCAGTACAGGGCACACTTTCCCTTGTCTCCCCCGTGACACCTGCCATGTGTCCTTACAGTAGTTCATGACCACATATGGTGTGTTTCTGTAAACTACAAAGTCAGGGTAATAAATATTGAGGCTTGCTTGGCTGTTAACTCTTGCTGTGTTACAGGAAAATGGATTAAAGGGATAAAGCTACAAAAATGTGAAATTTTTAAATGTTGTTTTAATTCTTGTGGGACATCTAAAAGGTTAACAAAGTTTGTAAAAATCCTTTAAAAAGTGGGTTTTAGAAATTTTCTTGAAAATTTAAAAAATTTGCATCTAAAATTCTAAGCTTTCTAACGTCCTGAAAAAATAAAATATTTACAAAATGATGCTAACATAAAGTAGACAGAAGGTGAATGTTAAATAGTGACTATTGCATTAGATGTCATTATCCGTCTGAGAAGACAAATTCAAAAGTTTAAAATTACAAGTTTTAAAAATTTTTCAAAAATTTGGGATTTTTTAATAAAAGTAAAACATATTAACTTAAATTTACCACTAACATGAAGTATAATGTGTCACGAGAAGAATGTCTTGCGTAATCAAATTCATTCCAAAATTATTACCACATAAAGTGACACATCAGATTTTCAAAAATTGGCCTGGTTCTTAAGGTGAAAACTGTGTCAGTCTTGAAGGGGTTGCCGACAAAAGGTTGCAAATCTGCACTACATCTCATTTACTATACTTTGTATGTAATTTGATAAATTTAGTCTCAACTTTCACCACTTTCATCTCTCCAGGTCTAAGGGGAAGATTTATCAAGATTGCTATTCACATACACCAGTCTTGATCTCCCTTGGCTGGATTAGGCTGCAGTTTCTGGTGTAATTTATAGTAAATCCAGTGAGCAATGCTAAGACCATCCTCTCCTGCCATGCCCTGCCCTTTTCTCGACACTTTTGAAAAGTGGTGAGAAACTCTAAAACTTGCAAATTATGGCAAATTATGGTGCATATATGGCATATGCCTTAATTTGCGACTTTTTAATGCCACTATTGTGCAGTAAAACTTTTGACAACCCCCCCCCCCAAAGTTACTTATATCACAAATTTCTCCAAAATAGATACATTTTGGTGCAATTTGTGAGATAACTTTTAGAGCTGGAGGCAAAAATGGTGAAAGTTAAGAGCAAACTTATCAAATGTTGTACAGAACATGATAAATGAGACATTTATTTACATATACTGTACATTAACCAGGACTTGCCACATTTTTAGGACAGTTTCTGGGAGAAGAGCAGGAAAGACTGAATACAGCCACCTCTGTATCAGCCTGTGACTTTTAACAAAAAGTCACAATTTCACATACAGCATGCGACTTTTTATGAGTGTACACTTGTCTGGGGTAAGCTTATAATATCGACTATATTTGCACTATATTCATAAATATGATGGTCATTATTCCACTTCATTAACCACGCCATCTTTTCTTGGCAGATTTCTATTTTAGAGTGAATCCTTCTTTTTGGAGTGAATACTAATGAAGACATGTGATAAATTTGGCTCAATTTAGTTCGAATATAATTTTTGCACATTTTACACTACTTTTTTTGGGGCAGATGGATTGATAAATCTCCCCTTTAGTTTTGAAAATCTAGTCTGTATTTTTTAATAGAAAATCTCCAGTTTAGCTGCCTCATTGTATTTCTCACTTGTCAGTTACATTACTATATTACCTTGAGCTACATAAATCAGTAATAGTAAGACTGTCAGACAGCTAGACAAATTGTAATTTCTTGTACTGGCTTTTCTTTGTGATACTTATATTCTGCTACTTCTCTGCATTTTTACAGGTGTTTCTTTGTATTATTTTCAGTAGTAATCCGTTTCATTTTCTTCAGCCACAGTTCATTCACTCAGATAACCCCTTTAAGATTAATTTCTGGTTCCGTTTGCCGAACCTTCAGTTTGGCCCCAAATCAGTTCCAGACAAACCGAAGTTGTTCCAATTGCCCTGAAAGTTGGTATATAACCCCCTCTAGCCCCCTAGAAATTTTTAGGAAAAATTGTTATCTCTTTTCATTTATTTTTTAAGAATGTTTTCGTCAATAGTATATGATGTCTGAGTGACACTAACATACATAGTTATGGGTAAACGGACATTTCACAGTGTTAACATACAGTATGTTTAAAAACACACCGTCGGCACAAGTGTTATGCTTTTTCATATTCCAAAGCTTCCAAAAATTGTAAAAAAAATTGGCATAGGGGACAAAGCGTCCAAAAATTATGACTTGCCAGCCTCAGAATGCCTGCCTGTATGACACGCACTGAACAAGTGTTGATTTTCAGAAGAAAAAGTGACTCATTGCAAAACATTCTCCCTTTTAATCGGGAGCAGCAGCAGTGCAGTGTGGATTTGGAAAGGGTACTGTACAGATATAGTAGGATACGGTTGCAATAGTAGCAACTGCAGAAGCATGGAACATACAAGGCTATCTATGGGTAGTAGTAGTAGTAATAATGGTAGTAGTGATAATGGTGGTAGATGCTTTGCGTTAATGGTGGTGGCAGTAGGGGATTAGCTGCAAGGAGCAGCAGCAGCTGTCATATACATGTTAGCAGACAGGCAGCAGCATGACAGGGGCAGAAGCATCCTTACGAAAGATGATGGTCGGCAGGCCACAGCAATGGCATGATGGTGGTGGTGGCATGAAGGAGGCACCGGTAGCAGTAGCCGTACAGAATGTGAATGTAGGCAGGTCGCAGCAGAGGCATAATGGAGGCGGCAACAGCAGCCGTACAGAAGGTGATAGTAGGTAGGTTGCAGCAGGGGCATGATGGCAGAGGTGGCATGATGGAGATGGCAGCAGCCATACAGAAGGTAATGGTAGGTAGGTTGCAACAGTAGCATGATTGACGCGGCAACATTTATACAGAAAGTGATGGTAGGCCGGTCACAGCAGTGGCATGATGTTGGAGTGGCATGTAGAGCAACTGCTCGTTGAGGAGACTGAAATGGCTGCTGCTGATACTGTGGCTTCTGCTTCTTGGAATGGATAGGGGTCTCCCTTTCAGACATGCAGGTAGCAGTGGCGTAGCTATAGGGGTCGCAGCGGTCACAGTTGCGACCGGGACCCTAAGCCAGGGGGGACCCGAGGGCCCCCCTTGCCACTTGCAGGGCCGCACCGCCAATTAGCCAAGTGCGGCGCGGCCCTGCGCACAGATGGGGACGGCGGGGCAGAGGGAGATGAGCGCTTCCATTGTGGAAGCGCTCATCTCCATAGTCATCCTGAGGACAGCGATACAGATGCCTGTACTGCGGGGCAGGGGAGGGAGAGGCGTCTCCCCTGCCCGTTCCTCTGATAGTCTGCAGGCACGTCATCGCGCCGCCTGAGCCGTACAGTGCGGGACACAGGCCGGAAGAGGCCTGCATCGCATCGCTGCCGGCTCCATGAAGGTGAGTATTAGTGTTTTTTTTTTTTTTTTTTTATTGTAGCACGGACCGGAGCTCTATTGGGGGCACATGGGGGCATTTTTACTGGCACATGGGAGCATTTTAATGGAACTGGGGGCATTTTTACTGGCACATGGGGGCAATGGGGGCATTTTTACTGGCACATGGGGGCATTTTTACTGGCACATGGGGGCACTGGGGCATTTCTTACTGGCACATGGGGGCACTGGGGGCATTTCATACTGGCACATGATTTTGGGGGGGGAATCAATGGGGGGAACTTCTGACGCATTATTGGGGCATTTCTTACTGGCACATAATTTGGGGGGCATCTATGGGTGGGGAGCACTTCTTACTGGCACATTATTGGGGTGAAGTTTTGGGGGCACTTCTTACTGGCACATTGGAAGCATTATTACTTCTCGGGCACAGTGGGGACATTAGTACTGTTGGGAGCACTATTACTAACAAGTGCAGTCTGGAAGAGAATTATTAGTTGGGACTTTGGGGGCACTATTACTGTGGGGGGCACTATTACTGTGGGGGGCACCCTGGCACAGTATCAGCACAGTTATTTCTGGGGGGGGCGTTATGTTTACACTATTACTGGGCGCACTATTACGGGACACTATTTGCTGGGCGCTTTTATTTTAGGACACTATGTGCCAATAATTATTGAAGGGAACTATCTGTGTGGTACTAGTGGCACAGTACTGGGGGTGGTAGGATGATTTGTCCAGAAGATGGGAGGATGATGGAAAAGTAATAAACTAAGATTTTTTTCTGTCAAACTGCAGAGATGAGAAATGGCTGAAAAATGGCGTCTGGTCTGAAAGGAGAAGATAAGGAAAGAGAAGATCTACATCAGAGGAGACGTCACTGGATGTAAGAGGTATGAGGTGCTGTATTATACTGGATGTACGAGGTATGGGGCGCTGTATTATACTGGATGTAAGAGGTATGGGGCGCTGTATTATACTGGATGTAAGAGGTATGGGGCGCTGTCTTATACTGGATGTAAGAGGTATGGGGCTCTGTATTATACTGGATGTAAGAGGTATGAGGCGATGTATTATACTGGATGTAAGAGGTATGGGGCGCTGTATTATACTGGATGTAAGAGGTATGGGGCGCTGTATTATACTGGACGTAAGAGGTATGGGGCACTGTATTATACTGGATGTAAGAGGTATGGGGCGCTGTATTATACTGGATGTAAAAGGTATGGGGCGCTGTATTATACTGGATGTAAGAGGTATGAGGTGCTGTATTAGTCTACATTCACACGAACATTGTGTTTTGCAGTCTGCAGATTGCGGATCCGCAAAAAAAGGATGATGTTCCGTATGGCATCCGTTTTTTTTTGCAGATCCACTGTAACGATGCCTATCCTTGTCCGCAAATGGACAAAAATAGGAATGGACATATAGATGCGGACAGCACACAGTGTTCATTTTAGTGAATGGGTCCGCATCTGAGCGCAAAATATGCAGATCGGAGGCCGCAAAAACAACTGTGGTGTGAATGTAGCCTTACCCTGTATGTTCTGTAGTGAGACACGTAATGTTAGGAGGAAAAAGGTTAAAGTGAGAATTTGGCATGGGGGGAGTTCAACAGAAAAGCTAGGTGCACCAGCGCTGGGGGGGCCCAAGCTGAACTCTTGCACCAGGGCCCATGAGCCTTTAGCTACGCCCCTGGCAGGCAGCAGGCATTTGCTTTCTGTAATCTGCGGCAAGCTGCGTACACAGTGTTTCCTGATAATAATGTAACTTGTGCTCCCTTTCTGTGAGAGGAAAACATTCCCCCATTTTGTCTTAATAGCGAGGTCATCTAGTAGCATGGCTATCCAGTGATCATCAGTATGCTTGATGTCAATGATATATCTGTCACTGCGTAAAGCAAGCAAGGTGCCATCCTCAGTCTCCTGGACTTTGCCTACACCTTGCGCAAGCCAATGTACTTATTTAGAATGCGGTACACCACTAGGTTGATGAAGTGCGCCATGCAGGGAGCCTGTACTTGAGCAACTGCTTGTCGGTGTGACCATTCTCTCCCAGGCTGATCAGCTCCAACACAGTATGGCAACGCTTGACCTGACACATATGAAAGATGTTCTCTGCTGCTGTTGGGGACAGGAACATGTCCATGGAGGAGGAGGTGGATAAGTGCCTGGTGTTGGAGCCAGGCCAACACAATTGTGGGGGGTGGGGGGTCAAAAGGACCTGACCTCGTTGTTGGGTTGCTGCCTCATTGTTCCCCAAAAAAGCATTGACCTAGTGGGTCATGAAAGAAATGTACTGTTCCTGCCTGTCAGATTGGCTCCAGGTGCGAACTTTACTGCATAGCGAGAATCATAGGGAGCAGCCCAGGTTGTCCCCCACTTGACAATAAGGCAGAGATTGCTTTTTGGGAGAAATCATGCCGGCTATGAATCTTCCAGCGAGGCTGAACACACGCCACACATCTCCCTGAAGGCAGCAGACTCTATATGGCAGCCACTGCACTGCCAACAACTTGCCCATGTGAAAATTAAGCTTGGGCACCACTGGATTGCTGGGTGCATAGAGTTGTTTCCTGACCACTCATTCCATTATCGATGGCTGACGATGGAGCAGAGGAGTAGTCTCAGTAGGACAAGTAGAACAAGATGATGACGATGTGAAAGATACCATACTACCCATGGATGCAAGGGGGACCTGGAGAAGTAGGCACTTGTTTACTGCTAAAATTTTCATGCTATAATAGGTGAAAATGCATTATTAAAACTGCTGAAAATGTTTGCTGAGATGCTTACTATGCAGATTTAGTGGTATAAATGGTTAATGAAACTTTACTATGCACTTTGTAATCCAAAAAGGTTATGTATGGAAATAGTTAACTGGCAGATCTTAATGACAGTTGCCAGGTAGTTGGCAGGTCCCATTTCCCCTGGTGAGTCTGCTAGTGAACAAGCATGATAGACGATGTGTCTAGTGTGTGTGGCTGCCAAGCAGGCCAAGAAAGAATCCTTTCAAGCAAAACACCATCACTGCGTGGTTTACAGCTGCCAGAAAAGCAACTTTGCTAAAGACCAACCTCTATAATTTCTAGATAATATATTGTATAATGAATCCTGTGGTATAATAACATATTGCACAATACAGATCTTTGTCCCTAACCATGGGAGTAGCTATAAGCCATAGCAGCCATAGCACTCGCTCTAGGCCCTGAGGCTGAGGGCCCCTATCAGGTGCAAAAACATTGTACCTTTTGTAGGAAATAACAATATGGTAGCTTTTTTCTATAATGTGGGTTTTTTTATATATGGTGATATTATACAGGTACATACAGTGCTGGCCAAAAGTATTGGCACCCCTGCAATTCTGTCAGATAATACTCAATTTCTTCCAGAAAATGATTGCAATCACAAATGCTTTGGTAATAATATCTTCATTTAATTTGTCTTCAATGGAAAACCACAAAAAGAATTGTCAAAAAGCCAAATTGGATATAATTCCACACCAAACATAAAAAAGGGGGTGGACAAAAGTATTGGCACCCTTTGAAAAATCATGTGATGCTTCTCTAATTTGTGTAATTAACAGCACCTGTTACTTACCTGTGGCACATAACAGGTGGTGGCAATAACTAAATCACACTTGCAGCCAGTTGAAATGGATTAAAGTTGACTCAACCTCTGTCCTTGTGTGTACCACACTGAGCATGGAGAAAAGAAAGAAGACCAAAGAACTGTCTGAGGACTTGAGAAGCAAAATTGTGAGGAAGCATGAGCAATCTCAAGGCTACAAGTCTATATCCAAAGACCTGAATGTTCCTGTGTCTACCATGCGCAGTGTCAAGAAGTTTAAAGCCCATGGCACTGTGGCTAACCTTCCTAGATGTGGACGGAAAAGAAAAATTGACGAGGGATTTCAACAAAAGATTGTGCGGATGGTGGCTAAAGAACCTCGACTAACATCCAAACAAGTTCTAGCTGCCCTGCAGTCCGAGGGTACAACAGTGTCAACCCGTACTATCCGTCGGCGTCTGAATGAAAAGGGACTCTATGGTAGGATACCCAGGAAGACCCCACTTCTGACCCAGAGACATAAAAAAGCCAGGTTGGAGTTTACCAAAACTTACCTGAGAAAGCCAAAAACGTTTTGGAAGAATGTTCTCTGGTCAGATGAGACAAAAGTAGAGCTTTTTGGGAAAAGGCATCAACATAGAGTTTACTGGAAAAAAAGAGGCCTTCAAAGAAAAGAACACGGTTCCTACAGTCAAACATGGCGGAGGTTCCCTGATGTTTTGGGGTTGCTTTGCTGCCTCTGGCAATGGACTGCTTGACCGTGTGCATAGCATTATGAAGTCTGAAGACTACCAACAAATTTTGCAGCATAATGTAGGGCCCAGTGTGAGAAAGCTGGGTCTGCCTCAGAGGTCATGGGTCTTCCAGCAGGACAATGACCCAAAACACACTTCAAAAAGCACTAGAAAATGGTTTGAGAGAAAGCACTGGAGACTTCTAAAGTGGCCAGCAATGAGTCCAGACCTGAATCCCATAGAACACCTGTGGAGAGATCTCAAAATGGCAGTTTGGAGAAGGCACCCTTTCAAATCTCAGGGACCTAGAGCAATTTACCAAAGAAGAATGGTCTAAAATTCCAGCAGAGCATTGTAAGAAACTCATTGATGGTTACCGGAAGCGGTTGTTCGCAGTTATTTTGTCTAAAGGTTGTGCTACCAAGTATTAGGCTGAGGGTGCCAATACTTTTGTCCGGCCCATTTTTGGAGTTTTGTGTAAAATGATCAATGATTTTTTTTCATTCTCTTTTGTGTTTTTTCATTGCAAGCAAAATAAATGAAGATATTATTACCAAAGCATTTGTGATTGCAATCATTTTCTGGAAGAAATTGAGTATTATCTGACAGAATTGCAGGGGTGCCAATACTTTTGGCCAGCACTGTATGTTATTGCTACTTAAAGGGAATCTGTCATCTCCGAAACACCCACTGAACTAGAGTAAGCGGTGTATAGTGTAAGTGATGCTGAATCCGAATATGTAAGTTTTATCTTCATACTCACTTCCATTCCGACACTGTGCTCCCACAAACCAGCAGTAAAATGCATTGACAGGACTCTTCTTTGAGTCCTCTCCATTATGTGAGTGAGCACTGGAGTCCACTGAGTGCATTTTACTGCAGGTTTGTGGGAGCACAACATCAGAATGAAAGTGAGTATGAAGATAAAAATTACATAACCAGACTCAACGTCACTTACACTATACACCGCTTACTCTAGTTTGGAAGGTGTTTCAGAGCTGACAGATTCCCTTTAAGCTGCTGTTTTTATCTTATTTTGCTATGGGACCCTATGAATTACAGTTACGCCCCTATCTCTAACTTTGCATTTAATGGCTTCTGTGACTTAACTATGAATTAGCACTAGATAATTTACTGTAATGAAACTGCAATCTCTATGGATGTACAGTTAAAAAACAAGTGTGTGTGAATAACACTTCTTTTCTGCATTACGGAAGTTAGTGGGAAGTAACCAGCTGAGGCGTTACATAAAACCACTAAATGAGGTATAATCAGTGATTCTATTTTGAGGCTTATTTATGCACTTGAATCTGGAAGTACACTGTGTTCAGGAACTGCTTGACATAAAGTACAAAACCAAATAAATGCACTCAACTCAACTGAAACAATGTGACAGGCTTTATTTAGAAGGGAAATGTAGTACCTAGCGGAGGCATCAGAAGATGAACTGGAAGAGGGGGTAGGGCTACTCTTTTCATCATACCGTGTTTGCAGCACTAAAAAATAAATGCTTAGACATCTTAGTTGGTATGCATCATTTTATATGTAGGGAAAGAATATTCTGTGCCATATGGCTACACTTCTGTTTCCATGTGCCAATTCTTTATTTTGTCAGCGGTGGTCATCAAAGATCAGTGAGATGCAATATGAGAACATATAACGTAGGACAGAGTAAAAAAAAGTCATCGTTGTCCACTACCCCACCAATTACAAGATTAATTTTTTATTTTATGTTTTAATAGGTGTCTTGACAGCTATGATAAAATTCATATTAACTATGATTTTAAGATACTAGTAGATACTATTAGATAGGATATGCACACATAATGTACTACTTACCTAACAGGTTCAGCCCTACAATAACTCAGCCATATGCACATAAGTCATAAGTCTTTTGAGAGTATAACTTGTGGTTGGCACGTTGGCAATCACACTGAAATCATTGTCTCTCTTAAATGCGTTTATGCAGATAGCACTTTACGTGACTTTTACTACATCATAATTGAAAGTCAGCATTTTACATAGCCACTCACCTCACTATATTTATGTATTGTTCATTTAAAGATATGATTCTGTGGCCATGACTAGTGTTGAGCGAAGCATCCGAAGTAGAATTTGATCCGAGTTTTAGGAAAAATTCAATTCGCAACTAATCCGGATAATTTTGTTTCCCTAAAATGGCGGCTACATGTAATACAAAGTAAAAGTAAGAAGCCCAGGAATGAGAAATTACCCATAATGCCATACAGACAGCCAATCCCAGCTGGCCAGCCCCTGTGATGTCACAACCCTTTAAAAGCCTCATCCCACGTGTTCTACGCCATTTCACTGTGAGCTGAGCATAGGGAGAGAGATGTAACAAGCACTAGGGACAGTGTTCAAGAAACATTTAACTGTAGAATATAGAACACTGTAGGGAGAGCCATAGGGACAATGCAGGGACAGTGCAGGGACTTTAATCTGAAGCTGAAAAGATCCATAGTAGACATTTCAGTTTGCATTAATCCCTGTGTAGAGCACAGAGCTATCTAACTGAATGGTGTCCACCTTGTTCAAAAGATAAGCAATTCTATTTGGTCTTGATTCTCAAATTGGGGCGAATAATCTGCCTTGTTTTACTGGTATTGTGGTGTCCACCTTGTTTAATAGATATACAATTCTATCACGCCTTGATTCTCAAATTGGGGTGAATAACCTGTCTAATTATACTGTTATTGGGGTGTCCACATTATTTAATAGATAATTCCATTAGGCCTTGATTCTCAGATTGGGGTGAATAACCTGTCTAATTCAACTGTAATTGGGGTGTCTACCTAGTTTTGGAGATAATTTAATTATGCCTTGATTCTCAAACGAGGTAAATACCCTGTCTAATTCTACTGTTATTGGTGTGTCCACCTAGTTTAATACAGTACATAAGCATTTTTTTTAGACCTTGATTCTCAAATTTGGGTGAATAACATGTCTTGTTCTACTATTATTGGGGTTTCCACATTGCTTAATAGATAAACAATTTCATTAGGCCTTGATTCTCAAACTGGGATGTTCTACTGTTATTGGGGTGTCTACCTTGCTTATTACATAAGCAATTGTATTAGGCCTTGATTTTTAGACAGGGGTGAATAAGGCCCCTTTCACACGAGCGGGAGACTCGGATGTCTCCCGCAACGTGTGCTGTGTACTGACCTCCCGAAACTGAACGGGGGTTACATAGCATTATACTGATTTATGATGCTATGTAATCCTTACAGTTCTGGAATGTGTTGGATGACGCTGACAGCGTTATCCAACAAATTCCAGAACTCAATCACTATAATGCTATGTAACCCCCGTTCAGTGCCGGGAGGTCAGTACACAGCACACGTTGCGGGAGATGTTCGAGTCTCCCGCTCGTGTGAATGGGGCCTAACAGGTCTCTTGCAACTGTTATTGGGGTGTCCACCTTGTTTAATAGATAAACAATTAGAATACACCTTTATTTTCAAATTGGGGTGAATAACCTGTCTTGTTCTACTGTTATTGGGGTGTCCATATTGACAGTGAATAATTTTTTTCTAAATATACAGTTAGTTTTACTGTACAGTATGTCCAACAGATAGTTGCCAGTGCCCTCCAAGGAACGGGCAATGGCAAAAATGTTGCTGGAGTCAACAGAAGAAGAAGGGGTGGTAGCAGCAGCCACAGTTATAGGCCAGAGCTGCCTCTGTCATCCAGCGGCTGTGGTTTGATGACAGATTCCGCTGTTCTTGAATGGTTGACTCAGTCTTCAACATTATCTCACCTGACATCAGACACACACAGCCAGGAGTCTGTTGATTCCTCTGACACCACACTTAGTTGGCATGGCACAAGTTCAAGCTCTGTGTCCATACCTGTCCGGAACCTGCCTCCTTCCTTTGCTGCTCCTTCTGCCAGGCAAGTAATGTATGCCACCAGCTCTGCTCCACTTTTCAGCGAGGACAAGCTTTTTGAGGACAGTCAGCAGCTACTGTAGTTGGTTGGTCACTGCCTACAGTATGTGGGTCATTGTTCATCCTCACCAAGGTCTGACCAGGGGGACCCTGTGTGCTCACGCTCCACTGATATGACTCCTTGAGGGGGGGATAAGCAGGAGCAGTAATTTGAGTCTTGAATCTCTGATGAGCATGTTTCTTCACCTGTCAACTGAAGAAACCACCCACCAGCAGGACATGCAGCAGCAGATCCTGAACCAGCAGGTGGTGGCATACTTGGACTACACCCAGGGCCCCGATCCTCTAAGGGGCCCCCTGCTTCAGTCCCGATGGCAGCGTTTAGATCGCAGATGTTTGAACAGTCAGGACTGGGGAATTTCCCAGCTTAGGAGTCCCTGCTCTGACTCCATATATGGATGTGTCCATATATGGAGTTAGTGTTATCAACATGAACATCCTGCCTGTAACTCTACATTACAGGCAGGAACCTTAACCACTGGGCTATAGAGCTCAGTGTTAAGTAGGCGGTGGAAAAACCTCATAGAAGTTTCTCTTCCATAATACCATAGAAACTTCTATGAGGTTTTTAATACAAGAGAAACCTCTATGAGGTTTTTCAACATTAACTTAACATTGAGCTCTATAGCCCAGTGGTTAAGGTTCTTGTCTTTAGTGTAAATGGTTGGGAGTTTGAATCCCCACAGAAACATTTTAAAAATAGAGGCCAAATAAAACTTAAATACATAGGGTGTTCCCAACAATGAAATGTTTTATTTTATTGCGAAAAAAAAATTGCGCAAAACATAAAATATGATCAAATAACACCCGTATTAACCCCCACCAACCTTTTTAACTTATGTAACCAGTATTTTTTGTTGGGAAAAGTGGCAATCTTAGCAACACCCGTTCATTATGACTCACTTTGTAAAAAATGATCGCGATATTTTGACCCTCATAACTTTTTTATAGTTATTTCTATGGAGATGTCTGGGGGCTAATTTTTTGCGGGGCGATCTGTCATTTTTGACAGTACCATTTTGGGGTGTGTATGACTTGATCACTTTTTATTAAATTTTCTTGGGAGATAAAGTGATGAAAAAAACGTGAATTTCGCGTTTTCGCATGCGCCGATACTCATAATGCTATTTTTATTTTGTGTTTTTTTTTGTTTTGGGGAATGGGGGGGATTTTCATTTTTAAGGTGTTTTCAAAACTTTTTTTACTTTTTTTTTTTTACTTTTTCCTCAAGTGGACCACAACTTACAATCATCAGTAAATTGCTCTATTAGTCTATATAGAAATCACTATATCACAGTTCAGTGCTGCCATCTAGTGGCCTGAACTGGGACATACCAACAATGAGCCTGGAAGCCTCGTACAGGCTGCAGCTTATTTATACAACAGGGTGCTTTCCCCAATCTCTGCTGGGGGAAAGTGCGCCTGAAGAGGAATCCCGCGCTTCCGGTTTTTAACACTCTCAGATGCCGTGAGTGAGGGAAACTCATTGCTGTGAAGGGAGGGGGCATGTGGTGTATTCTGGGGTCATGAGGGGGAAGACCTGTGTGAGGAGCTTCATGGGGTGTAAATCTGTGAGGGATTGCCAGAATCGACAGAACGTAACTGTGTTGTTAGTACATTATTACAATATTTGGGGCCCCACTTTTGATTTTGCCCAGGGCCACGTTTTGTCTAAAACCGGCCCTGACTACACCCTGCCTTCCCCCACACCCAAGATCCCCTGGACTACTGGGCAGCCAAACTTGATTTGTGGCTGCAATTGGCATAGTTTTCCCTGGACAAGCTTTCCTGTCCAGCCAGTAGTGTGACATCAGAGCGGGCGTTTAGTGCGGCGGGGGGCATAGGAGAAAATGTTGAGAGATTGACCTTTGTGAAGATGAGTCAGCCATGGATTAGTAGGATTTCCACACACCGGTGCATGATGCATCAAACTACTGTAGATCATTCTGGCAGTAATGTTCTGACTGCAGTGTGCTGCCACAGCAGAACATTTTGAAATATGGCCCATTACTTCTGGCTACATGCTTCACTGCATGCGCCACTATTCTGATGCTGCCATCCGCCTGATGCCATACACCTGTTGACTCTGCTGCCATCTTCTATTACTGACACAATCGTGTGCTGTTATTGCCACTGCTGTTGCGCCCCCCCCCCCTACTCTGTGACTGGGCCACTATATTGACTTCTCATGCTGTTGTCACCCTCACCACTCTGTGACTGGGCCACTATGTTGACTACTCAAGCTGTTGCCTTCCTCACCACTTTCTTCTGGGGCCACTAGTTTCTTCACCTGTCCCTCTTTGGACTTGTTGATATCACCATTTATTTTACCCTTCCTATGATCTGTCAAAAGGACCAAAAAAATCGAAAACACTACAGATCCTGTCTTTGGAGCATCCATAAGGCCTTGATCTCATGGTCAGTATTTTCCATCAGGATTTAATCATGATTTGGAAGACAAAAGGCAAAAATAATCCTGTTTTTGCCTTACTAATACCGATCGATTACTGACCGTGACAGGACAGGATCCGTTTTTTGGGAATTGTTCTTTTGACAGATCATAAGGGTAAAAATAAACAGTGACATCAACACAAACTTACTGCTGACATCCTCCCCACTCTGTCGTGGGGCCACTACTTGTATCAGTGTCTAACAAAATACAGTAGGTTATCTATCAATCTATGTGGAAACAGCAGACAGTATAAAATGAGACAGCTCTTTCCCACTATAGTAGAATCAATGGCTAACAGAACAGGTTATCTATTAATTAATGTGGACACCCCACAAACAGTGAAATGAGACAGCTCTTTCCCACTACATTACAATATTGGGCCACTGCACAGTTAAGTACATTATGCCTGACCTGTGAGGCTGAGTTCACACTTCAGTTACTTGGTCAGTTAATTCCAGCAGTTACTGTATGGTGAGCCAAAATCAAGAGCCAATCCTACTCTTAGATAAGTTATTATGAAAATATCTACACTTGTGTTTTTGACCCGTAACTGACCGAATAAGTGAACTGTGTACTGAGCCTAATAGTGACACACAGTCATTCTAAAGCTAATAGAATGATTCAAAAGCATGTGTTTGCACTGCCACAAAATGGATTAAAATAAACTTTTTTTTTCCTCCACAACTTTAATGGCACTGCCTCCATGTCCTTCTTTTGGTCCACTAAAGAGTCATTGGGACACAGCTCCTGCAGGGCCACACAGTGTTTCTCCTTTACTAAAGGCTGCTTTTCTTTTGGTTTAGCTAGGGATTAGTTAGAGCTGTTTGGTGGCCTGCGTGACAATGCACACATCAATATACTGTATGAGACCTCCCTGACATACTGACGCACAGTAACTGTTTCAATACCAGAAAGGACTATCAATGCATGTTGCTGCAATGCACAGTGATGTACACCAAGATAAACTCTCCCTGAAGACCGTTACATAGCTGATTAAACGCGCTTCGTGCCAAATTAATTCGGAATGAAGCTAATTTCTTGGAGAAATTCGGAGAAGCATCTGAATCAAATTTTTTAAAAATTCGCTCATCTCTAGCCATGACCTCCTAGCAGTGTGGCTATTTATTATAGCTTGTGACTGGAAATGCTATGCTATGACGTTAGAGCTTTGCCTGCTGTGACTCTCTTCCCATTATGTTACCTTAGGAAGATGCTGGAACATTTTGACTGATGCTCTCTTCTGGGTGATACCAGGTCACCTTAGGCTAGTTTCACATTTGTGACAGATCTTCGGCAGTCTGTTTCAGTAGAGAACAGTCTGCCGGGGTTCTGTGGATCCAGTATTACTGGATACTACCACCTTCCTGCTGGACCTCATTGACTATAATGGGATCTGGCAGAGATACGGCCCCTACCTAGCAAATATGTCATTGTCTGCTGGACCTGCCGGATGGAACACCCGGCTGCAGGTGTGAAAGTAGCCTTACTTGTGACTCCAGTTTTCTCTGTTCTAGTACTTGGTGATCTCCTGATCTGTTTGTGGATAATTGCATTAGAAAATGACTGTGAACTGTAGATATATGTATGAATATATTAGCCCTGTTTGATCCTGACTCTTGTTTTATGGCTTGTCATGAAATCTGCACAACAGTTCCAGGCATTGAATATGTGCTTAAATCTAAGCATAGAATTAAGTCGTCAAAAACATAAAATTCCAAAAAGAAACTAGAAAAGGGGCTCACACTGGGCTTATGGATATCGAATGGTGGAAAGCCGTCCTGAACCACCCAATACCAGGAAGCAAAATATATTGAAAAAACAAAAGGTAGGTATGCACTCTTTCAACTAGAAAAGAGTGGAGTTTTTAATAGAAAAAACAATAAGCAATCAATACAATAAAATATACAAAAATCTAAAAACAATAATCAAAAAACAATAAAAGTGCGTATATATGCAGTTGTCAATTCTCAGAGGTAGGTAGAGTAGTATATATATGATGATTCCAGTAAGATAATATACAGTGCCTTGCGAAAGTATTGGGCCCCCTTCAACTTTTCAACCTTTTGCCACATTTCAGGCTTCAAACAAAAAGATATAACATTTTAAATTTTTGGTGAAGAATCAACAAGTGGGTCACAATTGTGAAGTGGAACGAAATTTATTGGATCATTTCAACTTTTTTTGTAATAATAAAACTGAAAAGTGGGGTGTGCAAAATTATTCGGCCCCCTTGCAATTAATACTTTGTTGCGCCACCTTTTGCTGCGATTACAGCTGCAAGTTGCTTGGGGTATGTCTCTATCAGTTTTTCCCATCTAGAGACTGAAATTCTTGCACATTCTTTCTTGCAAAACAGCTCGAGCTCTTTGAGGTTGGATGGAGAGCGTTTGTGAACAGCGGTTTTCAGCTCTTTCCACTTATTCTCAATTGGATTCAGGTCTGGACTTTGACTTGGCCATTCTAAGACCTGGATACGTTTATTTTTCAACCATTCCATTGTAGATTTTGCTTTATATTTGGGATCATTGTCTTGTTGGAAGATAAATCTCCGTCCTAGTCTCAGGTCTTTTGAAGACTCCAACAGGTTTTCTTGCAGAATGGTCCTGTATTTGGCTCCATCCATCTTCCCATCAATTTTAACCATCTTCCCTGTCCCTGCTGATGAAAAGCAGGCCCAAACCATGATGCTGCCACCACCATGTTTGACAGTGGGGATGGTGTGTTCAGGGTGATGAGCTGTGTTGCTTTTACGCCAAACATATCGTTTTGCATTGTTTCCAAAAAGTTCGATTTTGGTTTCATCTGACCAGAGCACATTCTTCCACATGTTCGGTGTGTCTCCCAGGTGGCTTGTGGCAAACTGTAAACAAGACTTTTTATGGATATCTTTGAGAAATGGCTTTCTTCTTGCCACTCTTCCATAAAGGCCAGATTTGTGAAGTGTTTGACTGATTGTTGTCCTATGGACAGACTCTCCCACCCTGTAGATCTCTGCAGTTCATCCAAAGTGATCATGGGCCTCTTGGCTGCATCTCTGATCAGTCTTCTCCTTGTTTGAGATGAAAGCTTAGAAGAACGGCCGGGTCTTGGTAGATTTGCAGTGGTCTGATACTCCTTCCATTTTAATATGATCGCTTGCACAGTGCTCCTTGGGATTTTTAAAGCTTGGGAAATCTTTTAGTATCCAAATCCGGCTTTGAAATTCTCCACAACAGTATCACGGACCTGCCTGGTGTGTTCCTTGGTCTTCATGACGCTCTCTGTGCTTTAAACAGAACCCTGAGACTATCACAGAGCAGGTGCATTTATACGGAGACTTGATTACACACAGGTGGATTCTATTTATCTTCATCAGTCATTTAGGACAACATTGGATCATTCAGAGATCCTCAATGAACTTCTGGAGTGAGTTTTCTGAACTGAAAGTAAATGGGCTGAATAATTTTGCATGCCCCACTTTTCAGTTTTATTATTACAAAAAAAGTTTAAATGATGCAATAAATTTCGTTCCACTTCACAATTGTGACCCACTTGTTGTTGATTCTTCACCAAAAATTTAAAATGTTATATCTTTTTGTTTGAAGCCTGAAATGTGGCAAAGGGTTGAAAAGTTCCAGGGGGCCGAATACTTTCGCAAGGCACTATATATATAATTATCCCAATATATATACTGATAATAATAAATGGTTCCATTATAGGCAATTGTATGCGTCCATCCAAAAACATGTATTCCACTTAAACTGGCTTATTATGGATTATAATATATACGGTAATTGCAGAAGGTTATTGTGAAACAAATGGCATACACCAATATCACATAAGGCGTTCCTCCAAAGAATGAATGAACATCTACTTTGTTAGATGTTAGTCACAGATGATATAGGAGCAATGCATATAGGACCTTAGAGTATGTTTTTCTCACAATAGTTAGTAATCAGGCTGTTAGTAGCCATAAAACATAAAATTTCCTTGTTAGTTCTTACTAAACATTATAGGCTACATTCACACTAGCGGCAGGGACCAGTGCTGATGCTAGTGCGTGTGTGCGGCCATAACTACGCTCCGTTCCCATTCTCTATAATGGGGGCGGGACGGAGTTCCGGCCGCAGCACAGCAAACATGCCGAAAGGGCGGCCGGACTAAAACTATGACATGTCGTAGTCATAAAAGCAATTTCTAGACCCAGGTGCCATTTATTAATGTTTCTAATTAAGAAAAAAAACAGTTATGCTTAGTGTGATCTAATAAATGATGAGAAATGTAGCGTCTGTGATACAATCTCCTTTTTCTTATTAGTACCCAGAAAAACTTCAGTGGCTACATTCTTTGTAGGAATCAGTACTGCCTTCCTAAAGAACCACGAACACTAATTGAGTGAATAATTGTGATAGTAACTGTGACTTGATACTTGATGATGTATGTAATTAATAAGTGCAAAATTAGTGTAAAATATCACTAACAGTCTCTTAGTTTTACTTCACTCTTTGAATGTGTTGTTCGTCTTTAACTTCTGTCACCTTGACTCTAATTAGGTCTTCTCACAGAGCTCTGGGCCTTGGAGACAGTCTGGCTTATTTTTTTTTCCTTGGCTTTCATTTGCCAGCATGCTGGTATGAAGGATGGTTCTGTATTGGCCTTAGTCTAAGAATATTTCTTCTGAGAGACATTTCCCAGCTTCTCTCATTTATATTCCATTATCATCTCCATCATTTATCTGACTCCACAGACTTTTAACAAATGCTTTTTTCCCCTTAAATTAGACCGTTCTGTGTAGAAAATGTATACTGTAAGATGCATACATTCCAGATATTTGACACAACTGGTATGATCTGTGTAAAAAAATATGTAAAAAAAACAAAAAAAGCGATCTTGCACACGTGACGGCTAGTGTCGAGCGAGCACCTCTGTGCTCATATGCTCGGGTGCTCTGGCCGAGCACTAGGGGGTGCTCCAGTGCTCGGCCGAGCACCCAAGCATAATGTTAGTCAATGGGACTAAACCAGGCATCCCCCGCTCAGAAGAGGGGAGGGCGTCTGGTTAATAGAAAAAGGTCAGAATCGCGACTTCTCCTCTTTTACTCTTGTAACTCGTAAAAGTATGCTAATTAACTGAATTTGTACGCATTAGCGTACAATACGTAACATTAGCATACAAATTTGTACGCATTAGCATACACTGCGTAGCATTAGCATACAAATTCATACGCATTAGCATACAATGCGTAGCATTAGCATACAAATTTGTACGCATCAGCATACAATGCGTAACATTAGCATACAAATCAACATTACAGTGAATGCCAGAATTCCACCTCATGTTTATTCGCTGCGTAGCAGCGAACATACGTGCGAGGAAGAGACTCGAGCATTGCGCTCGAGTACACTAGGTGTTCGGCTGAACACCGAGCGGACCCAAGTGTAGGCATGCTCGGACGAACAGCAAGTTCGGCCGAGCATGCACGCTCAACACTAGTGACGGCAAATCAGAAGCAGAATTTTATTTAGACAATCTATTAGGTCAGCGGTCAGTGGCCACTGCTGCCCTGATTCTCAGCAACTTTTGCAAGCTGCTATCTCCATTGCTCCAGTCTCTGTTCTCTTAGGGTTCACTCTTAAAGGGCCAGTGCGTAAATATGCAAATCCTTCCCTAGCCAATAGCTAAAGTGCCCTTGGTATTTAAGGCAGCCTTAGGATGCCTGAGCTTTGCGGTTCTCTAATCTCTAGTAACCAGCAAAGGTGTTTTCTGTCTACTTGTGTAATATACCTTGCCTGTCTACCGGTTTCACTCCTTGCCACCTTCCCCAACTTTGGAACTGCTACTTTAGACTATTCACGTATTCAGCCTGCCTTGACCTTGAACTGTGTTCAGACTATGCCTTGCTTTATCCCTTGGTGCTTTTGCTATTCTCTTGCATCTTACCTGCATTATCCCTGCATTATATCCCACCTGTGTTCCTGTGAGTTCTCCAGTGTTTACCTGTTACACCGCTGTGTTCCAGTACCTTTTCAGTGTAAATGTCACGACAGGGAAACAAGGGATAGTGTGCCCTGTCTGAACCCCACCTCTTTCCCTGCCTACTTACAGTAGATGCCCTAGGCGGCAAAACCGTAACTTGGAGACAGTCCCTATGCTGAGTACGTGCACAGGGAAGGGAACACAGGGAAAGACGAACACAGACAGAACAAACACAATAGCAGAATAGTCAGCGAGCCAAGTCAAGAACAGGAGGTCACGTCAAATACCGAGGGGAATTGCAAAAGCGTAGTCTAAGTCCGAAGCCAAAATCCAATATACCAATAATCAACAGAAAGGTCCAACACACAGCACTGATCTCAGAAGACTAATCACAGGCATCTGAGTGAGGCAGTTGCCATCTTTAAATAGCCCGACCAGGATCATGTGATGTGGCCAGCATCACATGACCTGAGGCGGAGCAAGCTGTCCAAACAATATGTAAAGTAGCCATGTGGTGTGATCAGCACCACATGGCTAAACCCAAACAGAGAATTAACACATGAAGTGCTGGCTGACAAGACCAGCACTTCAATTCCCTATTGCTCGTCTCTAGGGGGGCGGAGAGGTCCGGCAATGTCGAGCAGAGGGAGCGCGACGCCGACCTCGCGTGACAGTACCCCCCCCCCTTCACGAGGGGCCACCGGACCCTTACCAGCGGGAGCAGGCTTATCGGGATGCTGCAGATGGAACTTTCGGATGAGCGAGTCTGCATGCATCCTGGTCAACGGTACCCAAGACCTGTCCTCAGGCCCGAACCCCTTCCAATGTACGAGGTACTGGAAGGAATTCCGGACCCTTCTCACATCCACAATTCTGGCAATCTCATGCTCCATTTGTCCTGCTACCTCAACCGGAGGAGGAGACTGTTCCTCAGGACCAACGGGAGCAACATAAAGTTTGAGCAAAGACACATGAAAAACATTATGAACACGAAGGGAGTCGGGTAAACATAACCTAAAAGAAACCGGATTGATCACCTTGGTGATCCTGTAAGGACCAATGAAGCGAGGTGCAAACTTGTAGGATGGTACCCTCATGTTGAGATTTTTAGTCGATAACCATACCTTATCCCCCAACCTTAAAATTCACACCCTTAGAACGTTTTCTATCAGCCTTAGCTTTTTGAACTGCTTGGGCCTTTTCCAGGTTCGACTGAACCTGTGCCCAAACTGTGCACAGTTCTTGAGAAAAATCATTGACCTCTGGGACAACCGACGCAGATGGGGAACAGGAGCCAAAGCGTGGATGAAAACCCATATTGCAGAAAAACGGCGACATCCCAAAGGATGAATTAACACGATTATTAATTGCAAATTCAGCCAGAGACAGGAATCTGGCCCACACATGCTGGTTATCAGTAGAGATGAGCGAGTAGTGAAATATTCGAAAGTTCGAAATTCGATTCGAATAGACCGCGAAATTCGACTATTCGACCGAATATCGAATCCCATTAAAGTCTATGGGAAAAAAATGCTCGCCACTTGGAAATCTCAATTCGACCACTTGGAGGTCACCAAGTCCACCCTGAAACCTCAGAAAAGGATGCCAACACTGCTGGAATGCAACTAGGACAGCAGGGGAAGCATGTCTGGGTGCATATAACGCGCCCAAGTCGCACTATTACGCCACTATCACAGCCTCTCAACAATACACTCCAAAGACAATGTAACCTCTCTGTAAAGTGAGACCATACAAGGAAACCTTCTTTCCTCTACATTGCCATGGACCCCAAGCCAAACTAGACAAAAAAGAAGATACAATTCTGCACCCCTTAAAATCACGTTGCCTATGACAACCACAGATGGCATAGGCAAAGGGGAAAGCAAATAGACCCCACCCCTAATTGTCATTGTGTGTGTGTGTGAGATGTGGTCAGACATGTCTTCTTTAAAATGTAAAAACAACTCAAACACATGCAGAAGCCTTAAAATGCCCAAATTGTTGGCGCTTGAGATGTCAGTGACCCGACCTGGCCCAGTGTCATGTCTAGCAGGTAAAGCAGTGGGGATGTTGAGGGATGCGTAGGACCGCAAAAGGCAGGAAGAGGCCGTGGGCTGGCCAGAGGCTCATGGAGAAGGCAGGCTAGAGCCCGCAGGGCCGCATCTCTTCCCTATAACAGGCCCCCACACAAAGCTCTCTCATCGAGGGCTCTTAGGTCCTTGTTGTGAAAATATTTTAATGAGTGCGCAAAGTTAGCTTGAGGTGAGCCCTCGAAAAAATTATATGGAGGCCCAAGAGGTGAGCCCTCGAAAAAATTAAGTGGAGGCCAAAGAGGTGAGACCTCTTAAAAATTGTATTAAGGCCCAAGAGGTGAGCCATAATAAAAATTGTTTGTAGGCCCAAGAGGTGAGACGTCTTAAAAATTGTGTGGAGGCTAAAGAGGTGAGACCTCTTAAAAATTATGTGGAGGCCCAAGAGGTGAGACCTCTTAAAAATTATGTGGAGGCCCAAGAGGTGAGACCTTAAAAATTTGTGGAGGCCAAGAGGGGACCTCTTAAAAATTATGTGGAGGCCCCAAAAGTGAGGCCGAGAACCTCTTAAAAATTATGTGGAGGCCCAAGAGGTGAGACCTCTTAAAAATTATGTGGAGGCCCAAGAGGTGAGACCTCTTAAAAATTATGTGGAGGCCCAAGAGGTGAGACCTCTTAAAAATTATGTGGAGGCCCAAGAGGTGAGACCTCTTAAAAAATTATGTGTTCTTAAAAATTATGGCCCAAGAGGTGAGACCTCTTAAAAATTTGGAAGGTGAGACCTCTTAAAAATTTTGTGGAGGCCCAAGAGGTGAGACCTCTTAAAAAATTATGTGGAGGCCCAAGAGGTGAGACCTCTTAAAAATTATGTGGAGGCCCAAGAGGTGAGACCTCTTAAAAATTATGTGGAGGCCCAAAGAGGTGAGACCTCTTAAAAATTATGTGGAGGCCCAAGAGGTGAGACCTCTTAAAAATTTTGTGGAGGCCCAAGAGGTGAGACCTCTTAAAAATTATGTGGAGGCCCAAAGAGGTGAGACCTCTTAAAATTATGTGGAGGCCCAAGAGGTGAGACCTCTTAAAAATTTGTGAGGCCCAAGAGGTGAGACCCTTAAAATTTGTAGCCCAAGAGTGAGACCTCTTAAAAATTATGTGGAGGCCCAAGAGTGTGAGACCTCTTAAAAAATTGTGAGGCCCAAGAGGTGAGACCTCTGGAGGCCCAAGAGGTGAGACCTCTTAAAAATTATGTGGAGGCCCAAGAGGTGAGACCTCTTAAAAATTATGTGGAGGCCCAAGAGGTGAGACCTCTTAAAATTATGTGGAGGCCCAAGAGGTGAGACCTCTTAAAAATTATGTGGAGGCCCAAGAGGTGAGACCTCTTAAAAATTATGTGGAGGCCCAAGAGGTGAGACCTCTTAAAAATTTTGTGGAGGCCCAAGAGGTGAGACCTCTTAAAATTATGTGGAGGCCCAAGAGGTGAGACCTCTTAAAAATTTATGTGGAGGCCCAAGAGGTGAGACCTCTTAAAAAATTATGTGGAGGCCCAAGAGGTGAGACCTCTTAAAAATTATTTTGTGGGAGGCCCAAGAGGAGGTGAGACCTCTTAAAAATTATGTGGAGGCCCAAGAGGTGAGACCTCTTAAAAATTATGTGGAGGCCCAAGAGGGTGAGACCTCTTAAAAATTATGTGGAGGCCCAAGAGGTGAGACCTCTTAAAAATTATGTGGAGGCCCAAAGAGTGTGAGACCTCTTAAAAAATTATGTGGAGGCCCAAGAGGTGAGACCTCTTAAAAATTTTGTGGAGGCCCAAGAGGTGAGACCTCTTAAAATTATGTGGAGAGCCCAAGAGGTGAGACCTCTTAAAAATTATGTGGAGGCCCAAGAGGTGAGACCTCTTAAAAAATTATGTGGAGGCCCAAGAGGTGAGACCTCAAGCCAAGAGGTGAGACCTCTTAAAAAATTATGTGTGGAGGCCCAAGAGGTGAGACCTCTTAAAAATTATGTGGAGGCCCAAGAGGTGAGACCTCTTAAAAATTATGTGGAGGCCCAAGAGGTGAGACCTCTTAAAAATTATGTGGAGGCCCAGGAGAGGTGAGACCTCTTAAAAATTATGTGGAGGCCCAAGAGGTGAGACCTCTTAAAAATTA
>ONZH01017306.1:0-85197 GCA_900303285.1 Rhinella marina | reverse complement strand
TAACCCTTAAAGGGCAGCACTCTTAATAGAGCAGACACTCTTAAAGGGACAGTAACTTTTAAATAGGTAGACACTCTTAAAGGGACATATGCTCTTAAAGGGGCAGATGCTCTTACTGGGGTAGTCGCTTCTAAAGGGTCAGTCGCTCTTAAAGGGGCAGTCGCTCTTAAAGGGGCAGTCACTCTTAAAGGGGCAGTCACTCTTAAAGGTATAGTCACTCTTAAAGGATAAGCGCTCTTAAAGGGGCAGTCAATCTTTAAAGGGCAGTCACTCTTAAAGGGGCAGTCATTTTTAAAGGGATAGATACTCTTAAAGGGATAGTCACTCTAAAAAGGGTCAGTCCCTCTTAAAGGGACAACCACTCTGAAAGGTGTAGCCACTCTTAAAGAGACAGTCACTCTTAAAAAGACAGGAACTCTTAAAGGGGCAGCCACTCTTAAAGGGGCAGCAACTCAAAGTGACAGTTACTCTTAAAGGGGCAGTTACTCTTAAAAGGGCAGTTACTCTTAAAGGGGCAGTTACTCTTAAAAGGGCAGTTACTCTTAAAGGGACAGACACTTAAAGGGACAGACACTCTTAAAGCGGCAGTCACTCTAAAAGGGGCAGACACTCTTAAAGGGAAAGTCCCTCTTAAAGGGGCAGCTGCTCTTAACGAGGCAATCGCTCTTTAAGGGATGGTTACTCTTAAAGGAGCAGACACTCTTAAAGGGGCAGTCGCTCTTAAAGGGGTAGTGACTCTTAAAGGGACAGTCACTATTAAAGAAACAGTTGCTCTTAAAGGGGCAGTCACTTTTAAAGGGGTAGCCACTCTTAAAATGATAGCCGCTCTAAAAGGGGCAGCTGCTCTTAAAGAGACAGTTACTCTTAAAGGGGCAGACACTCTTAAAGGGGCAGCCGCTCTTAACGGGGCAATCACTCTTTAAGGGATGGTTACTCTTAAAGGAGCAGACAGTCCTAAAGGGGTAGTCGCTCTTAAAGGGGCATAATATATAAAGGGGCATATTAAATGGGCAGCCGCTCTTAAAGGGACAGACGCTCTTAAAGGGACAGACACTCTTAAAGGGACATACACTCTTAAAGGTACAGACACTCTTAAAGGGACAGACACTCTTAAAGGGACAGACACTCTTAAAGGAGCAGTCACTCTTAAAGAGGCAGACTATTAAAGGGATAGTCTCTCTTAAAGGGGCAGCCACTCTGAATGGGACAGTCACTCTTAAAAGGGCAGCCACTCTTAAAGGGGCGATCTCTCTTAAAGGGACAGACACTCTTAAAGGGATAGCCACTCTTAAAGGGAAAGTCACACTTAAAAGGAAAGTAGCTCTTAAAGAGGCAGACACTCTTAAAAGGGGCAGTCGCTCTTAAAGGGGCAGTCGCTCTTAAAGGGGTAGTCGCTTTTAAAGGGGTAGTCACTCTTAAAGGAACAGTTACTAATAAAGGGACAGTTACTCTTAAAGGGACAGTTACTCTTAAAGGGATAGCCACTCTGAAATGGATAGTCACTCTTAAAGGGATAGTCACTCTTAAAGGGATAGTCACTCTTAAAGGGGCAGTTACTCTTAAATGGGCATATACTATTAAAGGGGCAGACACTCAAAGTAGCAGTCACTCAAAAAGGGACAGTCACACAAAAAGGGACAGTCACTCTTAAAGAGGTAGCCGCTCATAAAGGGGCAGCCGCTCTTAAATGGGCAGCCGCTCTTAAAGACACAGTCGCTCTTAAAGAGACAGGAACTCTTAAAGGGACAGTCCCTCTTAAAGGGGCAGCAACTCAAAGTGATAGTTACTCTTAAAGGTCAGTCACTCTTAAAGGGATAGACACTCTTAAAGGGACAGACTCTTAAAGGGATAGACACTCTTAAAGGAGCAGTCACTCTTAAAGAGGCAGACTCTTAAAGGGATAGACACTCTTAAAGGGATTGTCTCTCTTAAGGGGGCAGTCCCTCTTAAAGGGGCAGCCACTCTGAATGGGACAGTTCCTCTTAAAAGGGCAGCCACTCTTAAAGGGGCAATCGCTCTTAAAGGGACAGACACTCTTAAAGAGATAGCCACTCTTAAAGGGAAAGTCACACTTAAAAGGACATTAGCTCTTAAAGGGGCAGTCACTGTTAAAGGGGCAGTCACTCTTAAAGGGGTAGTCGCTTTTAAAGGGGTAGTCAGTCTTAAAGGGACATCACTGTTAAAGGGACACTCTTAAAGGGGCAGTTACTCTTAAAGGGGCATACACTCAAACTAGCAGTCACTCAAAAAAGGAAAGTCACTCTAAAAGAGGTAGCCGCTCTTAAAGGGGCAGCCGCTCTTAAAGGGGCAGCCGCTATTAAAGGGGTAGCCGCTCTTAAAGGGGCAGCCGCTCTTAAAGACATAGTCGCTCTTAAAGAGATAGCCGCTCTTACAGGGGTAGCCGCTCTTAAAGGGGCAGCCGCTCTTAAAGACACAGTCCCTCTTAAAGGGGCAGCCACTCTTAAAGGGGCAGCAACTCTTAAAGGGGCAGCAACTCTTAAAGGGGCAGCAACTCAAAGTGATAGTTACTCTTAAAGGGCAGTCACTTTTAAAGGGATAGACACTCTTAAAGGGACATACACTCTTAAAGGGATAGACACTCTTAAAGGAGCAGTCACTCTTAAAGAGGCAGACTCTTAAAGGGATAGACACTCTTAAAGGGATTGTCTCTCTTAATGGGGCAGTCCCTCTTAAGGGGGCAGCCACTCTGAATGGGACAGTCCCTCTTAAAAGGGCAGCCACTCTTAAAGGCGCAATCGCTCTTAAAGGGACAGACACTCTTAAAGAGATAGCCACTCTTAAAGGGAAAGTCACACTTAAAAGGACATTAGCTCTTAAAGGGGCAGTCACTGTTATAGGGGCAGTCGCTCTTAAAGGGGCAGTCACTCTTAATAAGTCAGTCACTCTTAAAGGGGCAGCCACTCTTAAAAAGTTAGTCACTCTTAAAGGGGCAGCAACTCTTAAAGGGACAATCACTCTTAAAGGGGCATACACTCTTAAAGGAGCAGTCACACTTAAAGAGGCAGACTATTAAAGGGATAGTCTCTCTTAAAGGGACAGCCACTCTGAATGGGACAGTCACTCTTAAAAGGGCAGCCACTCTTAAAGGGGCAATCGCTCTTAAAGGGACAGACACTCTTAAAGGGATAGCCACTCTTAAAGGGAAAGTCACACTTAAAAGGAAAGTAGCTCTTAAAAGGGGCAGTCACTGTTAAAAGGGGCAGTCACTCTTAAAGGGGCAGCCGCTCTTAAAGGGGCAGTCGCTCTTAAAGGGGAAGTTGCTCTTAAAGGGGCAGTCGCCCTTAAAGGGGCAGTTGCTCTTAAAGGGGCAGTCGCTCTTAAAGGGGCAGTCGCTCTTAAAGAGGCAGTCACGTTTAAAGGGGCAGCCACTCTTAAAGGGGCAGTCACTCTTAAAGGGGTAGTCGCTTTTAAAGGGGTAGTCACTCTTAAAGGGACAGTTACTAATAAAGGGACAGTTACTCTTAAAGGGACAGTTACTCTTAAAGGGATAGCCACTCTGAAATGGATAGTCACTCTTAAAGGGATAGTCACTCTTAAAGGGGCAGTTACTCTTAAATGGGCATATACTCTTAAAGGGGCATACACTCAAAGTAGCAGTCACTCAAAAAGGGACAGTCACACAAAAAGGGACAGTCACTCTTAAAGAGGTAGCCGCTCATAAAGGGGCAGCCGCTCTTAAAGGGGCAGCCGCTCTTAAAGACACAGTCGCTCTTAAAGAGACATGAACTCTTAAAGGGACAGTCCCTCTTAAAGGGGCAGCAACTCAAAGTGATAGTTACTCTTAAAGGTCAGTCACTCTTAAAGGGATAGACACTCTTAAAGGAGCAGTCACTCTTAAAGAGGCAGACTCTTAAAGGGATAGACACTCTTAAAGGGATTGTCTCTCTTAAGGGGGCAGCCCCTCTTAAAGGGGTAGCCACTCTTAAAGGGGCAGTCACTCTAAAAGGGCAGTAACTCTTAAAGGGATAGTCACTCTTAAAGGAGCAGACACTCTTAAAGGGACAGTCACATAGGTGCACTCTGGAAGTCACTGTTAAAGGTGCGTTCTTTTCAAGCACTATGTATTTTCTCCTGGAAATGCAAATCTAGTTATAGTGCTTGAAAAGCACTATACTGTTATTCCTTTTCTTTATTCTTATTCTTCTTATTATTATTCTTCTCCGTAAATTTCTGCAATTAATACAGCCCGAACCGCTTGGCGTACAGACTCCGTTCAAAGTGCGTTTCGAAGCCCTCGATGGTGACAGGTGTGCTATGTATTTTTGGAGTCGATCGGATTTGTCGTTTTTAAGATATCACAGGTTAAACCCAAAAAAATTCCCCATAGGAATGAATGGAGAGGCTAGAGTGGAGACCAATCAGCCAATCACAGTGAATATGCAAATAGCAACACCATATATGGCACAGCATCCACACACTGCAGAAGTCTTAGATATATTGAGGAGCTCACCCAGACCTAAGGATAAGGGTTGCATAGGAATGAATGGAGAAGTTGAATAGAGACCAATCAGCCAATCACAGCTCAATATGCAAATAGCCAGCGCCATATATGGCACAGCATCCACACAGTGGAGAAGTCTTAGAGATATCTAGGCATAATATACAGGGGAGATTCCCCAGACCAGAGGATAAGGGGGCATTCACATGTCTGTTATAAAGAGCCGTGATCACAGGCCTCGGGGGACACACTGGCAGAAGAGGGGTTAATCCGCCATTTTGGATTCTGTTAAACAGTCTATTTATGCTGAAAGAGACTTGCACCTGTGAGAGTCACAAAATGGCCGCCGAGTCCCCATGTGTTAACAGACAGCATGGCCGTTTCGCCCCCTCAGCTGAGCGCAGAGTCAAACTTCAAGGGGCTTACCAGAGTGACTCTTAACGGGACAATCACTCTTAAAGGGGCAGTCGCTCTTAAAGGGATAGTCTCTCTTAAAGGGGCAGTCGCTCTTAAAGGGGCTGCCACTTTTAAATGGGCAGTCCCTCTTAAAGGGGCAGTCACTTTTACAGGGATAGACACTCTCAAAGGGATAGTAACCCTTAAAGGGGCAGCACTCTTAATAGAGCAGACACTCTTAAAGGGACAGTAACTTTTAAATAGGTAGACACTCTTAAAGGGACATATGCTCTTAAAGGGGCAGATGCTCTTACTGGGGTAGTCGCTTCTAAAGGGTCAGTCGCTCTTAAAGGGGCAGTCGCTCTTAAAGGGGCAGTCACTCTTAAAGGGGCAGTCACTCTTAAAGGTATAGTCACTCTTAAAGGATAAGCGCTCTTAAAGGGGCAGTCAATCTTTAAAGGGCAGTCACTCTTAAAGGGGCAGTCATTTTTAAAGGGATAGATACTCTTAAAGGGATAGTCACTCTAAAAAGGGTCAGTCCCTCTTAAAGGGACAACCACTCTGAAAGGTGTAGCCACTCTTAAAGAGACAGTCACTCTTAAAAAGACAGGAACTCTTAAAGGGGCAGCCACTCTTAAAGGGGCAGCAACTCAAAGTGACAGTTACTCTTAAAGGGGCAGTTACTCTTAAAAGGGCAGTTACTCTTAAAGGGGCAGTTACTCTTAAAAGGGCAGTTACTCTTAAAGGGACAGACACTTAAAGGGACAGACACTTAAAGGGACAGACACTCTTAAAGCGGCAGTCACTCTAAAAGGGGCAGACACTCTTAAAGGGAAAGTCCCTCTTAAAGGGGCAGCTGCTCTTAACGAGGCAATCGCTCTTTAAGGGATGGTTACTCTTAAAGGAGCAGACACTCTTAAAGGGGCAGTCGCTCTTAAAGGGGTAGTGACTCTTAAAGGGACAGTCACTATTAAAGAAACAGTTGCTCTTAAAGGGGCAGTCACTTTTAAAGGGGTAGCCACTCTTAAAATGATAGCCGCTCTAAAAGGGGCAGCTGCTCTTAAAGAGACAGTTACTCTTAAAGGGGCAGACACTCTTAAAGGGACAATCACTCTTAAAGGGGCATACACTCTTAGAGGAGCAGTCACTCTTAAAGAGGCAGACTATTAAAGGGATAGTCTCTCTTAAAAGGGCAGCCACTCTTAAAGGGGCAATCGCTCTTAAAGGGATAGACACTCTTAAAGGGATAGCCACTCTTAAAGGGAAAGTAGCTCTTAAAGAGGCAGACACTCTTAAAAGGGGCAGTCGCTCTTAAAGGGGCAGTCACTCTTAAAGGGGCAGTCGCTCTTAAAGGGGCAGTCGCTCTTAAAGGGGCAGTCACTCTTAAAGAGACAGCCACTCTTAAAAAGTCAGTCACTCTTAAAGGGGCAGCAACTCTTAAAGGGACAATCACTCTTAAAGGAGCAGTCACTCTTAAAGGGATAGTCTCTCCTAAAAGGGCAGTCCCTCTTAAAGGGGCAATAGCTCTTAAAGTGACAGACACTCTTAAAGGGATAGCCACTCTTAAAGGCAAAGTCACACTTAAAAGGACAGTATCTCTTAAAGGGGCAGTCGCTCTTAAAGGGGCAGTTACTCTTAATCAGTCACTCTTAAAGGGACATCCCTCTTAATGGGACAGTCACTCTTAAAGGGATAGTCACTCTTAAAGGGACAGTCACTCTTAAAGGGATAGTCACTCTTAAAGGGACAGTCACTCTTAAAGGGGCAGACGCTCTTAATGGGATGGATGCTCTTAAAGGGGTAGACACTTTTGAAGGGACAGTCGCTCTTAAAGGTGCAGTCGCTCTTAAAAAGGCAGCCACTTTTAAATCTGTAGTCACTCTTAAAGGGGCAGTCACTCTTAAAGGGACAGTTACTCTTAAAGGGGCAGTCACTCTTAAAGGGGCAGTCACTCTTAAAGGGGCACTTGCTCTTAAAGGGGCAGTCGCTCTTAAAGGGACAGTTACTCTTAAAGGGGCAGTCACTCTTAAAGGGGCAGTCACTCTTAAAGGGACAGTTACTCTTAAAGGGGCAGTCACTCTTAAAGGGGCAGTCACTCTTAAAGGGACAGTCACTCTTAAAGGGACAGACACTCTTACAGGGGCAGTTACCCTTAAAGGTACAGTTGCTCTTAAGGGGGCAGACACTCATAAAGGGGTAGTCACTTTTAAAGGTATAGCCACTCTTTAAAAGGCAGTCCCTCTTAAAGGTACAGTAACCCTTAAAGGGGCAGCACTCTTAAAGGGACAGTTAATCATAAAGGAGCAGACACTCTTAAAGGAGCAGAGACTCTTAAAAGGATAGCCACTTTTAAAGGGGCAGTTACCCTTAATGGGACAGTTACTCTTAAAGGGAAAGCCACTCTTAAAGGGACAGTCACTCTTAAAGGGGCAGACACTCTTTAAAAGGTAGTCTCTCTTAAAGGGGCAGTCACTTTTACAGGGATAGACACTCTTAAAGGGATAGTAACCTTTAAAGGGGCAGCACTCTTAATAGGGTAGACACTCTTAAAGGGATAGACGCTCTTAAAGGGACAGATGCTCTTACAGGGGCAGATGCTCTTAAAGGGTCAGTCGCTCTTAAAGGGTCAGTCGCTCTTAAAGGGTTAGTCGCTCTTAAAGGGGCAATTGCTCTTAAAGGGGCAGTCACTCTTAAAGGGGCAGTCGCTCTTAAAGAGGCAGTCATTTTTAAAGAGGCAGCCACTCTTAAAGGGGCAGTCACTCTTAAGTCTGTTACTCTTAAAGGGGCAGTCACTCTTAAAGGGATATCACTCTTAAAGGGGCAGTCACTCTTAAAGAGGCAAACTCTTAACGGGGCATACACTCTTAAAGGGGCAGTCACTCTTAAACGGGCAATCGCTCTTAAAGGGGCAGTCGCTCTTAAAGGGGCAGTCGCTCTTAAAGGGGCAGTCGCTCTTAAAGGGGCAGTCACTCTTAAAGGGGCAGTCACTCTTAAACGGGCAGCCACTCTTAAACGGGCAGCCACTCTTAAACGGGCAGCCACTCTTAAAGAGGCAATCGCTCTTAAAGGGACAAACACTCTTAAAGGGATAGCCACTCTTAAAGGGAAAGTCACACTTAAAAGGACAGTAGCTCTTAAAGGGGCAGTCGCTCTTAAAGGGGCAGTCATTTTTAAAGAGGCAGCCACTCTTAAAGGGGCAGTCACTCTTAATAAGTCTGTTACTCTTAAAGGGGCAGTCGCTTTTAAAGGGGCAGTCACTCTTAAAGGGATATCACTCTTAAAGGGACAGTCACTCTTAAAGGGGCAAACTCTTAAAGGGGCATACACTCTTAAAGGGACAGTCACTATTAAAGAGGCAGCTGCTCTTAAAGGGGAAGCTGCTCTTAAAGGGGAAGCCGCTCTTAAAGGGGAAGCCGCTCTTAAAGGGGCAGCCGCTCTTAAAGGGGCAGCAACTCAAAGTGGCAGTTACTCTTAAAGGGGCAGTTACTCTTAAAGGGGCAGTTACTCTTAAAGGGACACTCTTAAAGGGGCAGTCACTCTTAAAGGTGTAAACCCTCTTAAAGGGGCAGTCCCTCTTAAAGGGACAGTCCCTCTTAAAGGGATAGTCAATCTTAAAGGGACAGACACTCTTACAGGGGTAGTTACCCTTAAAGGGACAGTTACTCTTAAAGGGGCAGTCACAAAGGTATACTCTGGAAGTCACTGTTAAAGGTGCACCCTTTTCAAGCACTATGTATTTTCTCCTGGAAATGCAAATCTAGTTGGCTTTACTATCTTAGTATTCCAGAGTTGTGTCATATGAAGATAATTATTTGAGAATGGAATGTACACAGAGAGAGAAAGCAGAAAATGGAAATGAATAATACAGCATCATGGGGCAAAATGAATATAATGTCCACAAAGTTGTGGTATATTAGTTATGTAAAGGCCCGTTCACACAGAGTTTTTTCGCAGTGATTTTGACTGTTTCTACCTCCCTCAAAACTGTCTCCCTTTCATTTTTCCTTTCAATGGGAAGCAACACTTTTTTTTTTTTACACGTGTAAAACAGAAGCGTAGAAAAAAAAAAACAGTTTCAAATAAGTCCATGCATTTTTTTTGTGCATTTTCCATGCTTTTTTGGCAGACATCTGCTTCAAAAACCTCAAGCAGAAAATTCTGCTTTGTAATGAAGTTAACACCCATTGGTTTAAGAAAAGATGCGTAAAAAAAGCATCAAAAACACATGAAAAATGCACATTTTTTCATGCTGAACGAAATGTGCACATTCCGCACTGATGTTTTAAGCTGATTTTTTTTTTTTTTTAACTGTCATGTGAACTGGCCCTAATAATATATGGATATAAAGTTGATTTGGAACTAATGAAAAGCATTGCGTATAAAATTAAATTAAAAGACATTCATCGTTAAAAAGTGTGTTTTTGTCCTGAAAGATTGCAAAACAGTCAAACAAACATAAAAGCACAGTAGGAATAAGTATTGGGAGTAGCCTCAAACACTGTAAGGGTTGGATTTATTACCAGAATAACTATAGCAGTATATCTATGGAGTAGAACTTACAGTGCCTTGCGAAAGTATTCGGCCCCCTGGAACTTTTCAACCTTTTGCCACATTTCAGGCTTCAAACAAAAAGATATAACATTTTAAATTTTTGGTGAAGAATCAACAAGTGGGTCACAATTGTGAAGTAGAACGAAATTTATTGGATCATTTAAACTTTTTTTGTAATAATAAAACTGAAAAGTGGGGCATGCAACATTATTCGGCCCCCTTGCATTAATACTTTGTTGCGCCACCTTTTGCTGAGATTACAGCTGCAAGTCACTTGGGGTATGTCTCTATCAGTTTTGCACATCTAGAGACTGAAATTCTTGCCCATTCTTCCTTGCAAAACAGCTCGAGCTCTTTGAGGTTGGATGGAGAGCGTTTGTGAACAGCAGTTTTCAGCTCTTTCCACATATTCTAATTGGATTCAGGTCTGGACTTTGATTTGGCCATTCTAAGACCTGGATACGTTTATTTTTGAACCATTCCATTGTAGATTTCACTTTATGTTTGGGATCATTGTCTTGTTGGAAGATAAATCTCCGTCCTGTCTCAGGTCTTTTGCAGACTCACTGCAAACAGGTTTTCATCCAGAATGGTCCTGTATTTGGCTCCATCCATCTTCCCATCAATTTTAACCATCTTCCCTGTCCCTGCTGATGAACAGCAGGGCCAAACCATGATGCTGCCACCACTATGTTTGACAGTGGGGATGGTGTGTTCAGGGTGATGAGCTGTGTTGCTTTTATGCCAAACATATTGTTTTGCATTGTTTCCAAAAAGTTCGATTTTGGTTTCATCTGACCAGAGCACCTTCTTCCACATGTTTGGTGTGTCTCCCAGGTGGCTTGTGGCAAACTGTAAACAAGACTTTTTATGGATATCTTTGAGAAATGGCTTTCTTCTTGCCACTCTTCCATAAAGGCCAGATTTGTGAAGTGTTCAACTGATTGTTGTCCTATGGACAGACTCTCCCACCTCAGCTGTAGATCTCTGCAGTTCATCCAGAGTGATCATTGGCCTCTTGGCTGCATCTCTGATCAGTCTTCTCCTTGTTTGACATGAAAGTTTAGAGGGATGGTCCGGTCTTGGTAGATTTTCAGTGGTCTGATACTCCTTCCATTTCAATATGATCACTTGCACAGTGCTCCTTGGGATGTTTAAAGCTTGGGAAATCTTTTGGTATCCAAATCAGGCTTTAAACTTCTCCACAACAGTATCACGGACCTGCCTAGTGTGTTCCTTGGTCTTCATGATGCAGAACCCTGAGACTATCACAGAGCAGGTGCATTTATACGGAGACTTGATTACACACAGGTGGATTCTATTTATCTTCATCAGTCATTTAGGACAACATTGGATCATTCAGAGATCCTCAATGAACTTCTGGAGTGAGTTTTCTGAACTGAAAGTAAATGGGCCGAATAATTTTGCATGCCCAACTTTTCACTTTTATTATTACAAAAAAAGTTTAAATGATCCAATAAATTTTGTTCCACTTCACAATTGTGACCCACTTGTTGTTGATTCTTCACCAAAAATGTAAAATGTAATATCTTTTTGTTTGAAGCCTAAAATGTGGCAAAAGGTTGAAAAGTTCCAGGGGGCCGAATACTTTCGCAAGGTCAAACTTTAAAGATTTACTTCTATAATATAACTTTTCTGGTACATAGGTGGTGAAAACTCATCTCTTTCCCCAGATATTGTGACTAGAAAGAGTGCTCGGATATGTGAAGTAAGGCAGGGACTATTAGCCTCAAGAAAAGCCAACTCTTAGGATATAGTCTTCTCCACTGAAGGATCAGGAATGAGCACACACATATATAAAGAATGTTGGCTTAAAGGGGGTTGTCTGAGAATTTGATACCAATGGCTTATCCTCAGGATAGGTCATCTGTATCAGATCAGAGGACGTCCAACTCCTGGCATCCCTTCCCTGCCCTCAGCTGTTTGAAGAGGTCACAGCACTCTGGTGAAGCCACTGTCATTTTCCTCAGTCATGTGGTCTAAGCGCAGCTCAGTCACCTTCAAGTGAATGGGGTTAAGCTGAAATACCAAGCATAGCCGCTATGTAAAGGATGGCGCTCTACTTAGTAAGCTGCCAGTAGGTCACCGGAGCACTGTGGCTTCCACAAACAACTGATTGTCAGGGGTGGCAAGTGGCTACCTATCTGATATTGATTACCTGTCCTGAGGATAGCTCATCAGAATTAAACACCTGGAAAACACCTCTTATCTTGCAGAATGAAGGACAACTAAATCGGATTAATGAGCTCTAAGCCCTGGGTCATCATGCCCTGTTAAATATTAGCTATCACTTCTTCAACCCCAGTGCTCTCCTGCCCTACAGTTGGGAGCCCTTCTTTTGCCATCTACTTTTCCTCCTTTTTTACATGACCTAATATTGATAAGAATATGTCTGCAGGAACATCCAGCTCCTCCTATCTCTGCATCTTGCTGACTTTTCTAGGACATGGACACTTTGAAGAATGATTTGGAAGAAGTAAAGCCAGCAAAAGATGAGGATGGTCCTCATTAAGACCTGGCCCCCCCTAAGGGGTGCAGACTGGATGGTATTGGTTGGCACACTGGCGGTGGAATAATAAAGTCTTCCATCTTATTGGTATTAAATTACGTATTTTAGTTTACGGCTGATGTAGGAATAAATACATAAAACTGATACAGAATAAGCCTCCCTGCATTCTCCCTGTACTCTCCCAATATTCTATTAATTTGGTTTCAGCTACACTGTTCCTAGCACATGAGCACTTGCCACATCTAAGCTCAGCTCACAAGACAATGGCGGAGATTGCACAGGATAAGGGTTTTATATGGCAGTGACATCACAGGGGAAGGCTATCTGCGGATTGGCAGGCTGCACAGAATTATGGGTGATGTTGCATCCCCAGACTTGTCTCCTCTACACTTCGCTTTGTAACTCGTCCAGCCGCCATTTCAGGAAAACCTGATTAGTTACCATGAAGAGCGAGAAAAGTCGGATTCATTGCAAATCAAAATTTTCCTAAACTTCAGAACGAATTCTGCTTTGAATGCTTCGCTTCACTGAACACCATTGACAACAACTACAATGAAATGATGGATACAGGTTTACAGACAAAGATCTTAGCTGCCAGTTTGCCTGAAATATATTTTTCACTGTTGGCAATAATGATTTATATTTTCTCTTTCACTGGTCTATTGCATCTGATCAATAAAGCATCAGCAAGCCTTGAAGGAAAGAAATGTGGACATGAAAAACATTACAAGAAGTTCTGAATTCATATTCTGACTTGAGCTGACATCCTAAAGCACTTTTTATGAATTGTTTACAGAGCCTACTGCATCATAAGCCAAGCACCAATGTGTAAATCTAGGAATATTGGAGAATTAAACTGAGATAAGTACTGTGTCAAGCCATAAGCCTGGGAACTTCTCATTTATTATTAAGCACAAAGCAAAACTGTACAAACTGGTAAAATAAATGAAGCATTCTAGAATCTCATCAGAGTTAATTTAATATGCTAACAGCAATAACACTGAAATATTGATGGGATATTTTTAATTTTGATTCATTACTGTATGACCTTTGTTCTGTTATTATTTACATTCATGTTAAACCTGTATTATGATGCCAGCAATTAGGGCCAAATTTACATGTAGACACAATTGATCTGTGACAATAGGCATTTTTGGGAAATAAATGATTCCTGCTAAGATAACATTGACATAAGAATACAATGGACAGCCTGGTCCATATTTCTCTGATTTCTACTGTTTGGGGAAAGTCAGGATATCCCAATACCTATTAGATGGTCCAGTTGAAATCTGAAGGTGTGGCTAACATGAATCTAATGTGCATGGTCAGCTTTAATCCCCCCACACTGATAATCCCCAACACAGTTCACTCAGGCAGGAAATGACAATACAGTTTTGAATGAACTGCGTTCAGGCTGTGTGAATGCAGAGGGTGTGCTACTTGTGATGGGTCTTTATTGGGCTACAATTGAGCTACAGCTGTAATGGTAGCTGGGAATTTAAGCTTTAAAAGAAGACCAGGATCGGGTGCCATGCCACTAGATTTATCGTCTTTAGAAACGGTGAGAGATGCATAAACCGGTAGCTCTCACTTCTGACCTGATTTCTAAATACTGTATCTCCATTATGGTACTCTAGCTCAATTGGATCCTGAGATAGTAAAAGATAAAGCAGCCCTTTTCCTTCAGCTGGTGATGATCTTAGACATCCTGGAGGAGAAAGAGGAAGGAGACAGTGGAGACATGCTGATAGGCTGAAAGTAGAAGATAAAAGACACAGATCCTGTCTCCCTGTATAAACATATGACCACAGGGGGGGGGGGTAACATGGATGTCTGTGCATATTATCAATCCCGATCCCCTCATTATTCAGATGGAATACTTGCCCTCTGATTGTCACATATGAGGGATCTTTTTTTTCCAGAAAAGGAGTAAGAAGATGAGCTTGTGATCATCTAATCACTCCACTGCATCTAATTAGGCCATTCATTGATGCCAATGTAAACGTGGCCAGCAGTTTTGTTGTTGGGAAAGATGGCAACCCTAGATATGCTGCACCCATAACAACCAGTATTATAAGCTTGATACATTATTTATGGATCAAAGAAAACACTGTAAAAAAAAACTGCAAAACACTACCAGAATTGCTATTTTCGATTCATATCACCCACCAAAAACAGAACAAAAGGCAATCAACAATGAAACCAATGAAAGCTATAAATCATCCCATAAAAAACTCACACAGTATGTTATGGATCTTAGAATGTGGTGTCACAAAAATAAATTATCTTGTAAAAATAGCTGTTTTATTGTGCAAGTATTATAGCAATAAAAACTATATAAATTTATCATAATTTGATATATCGTATTGGCCCTCAGAATAAAATTATCTTGCTAGTATTTTTACCACGCAGTGAAAGCTGTAAAAAGAAATCCCCAAAACAGTCTTGAAAATGCTATTATCGTCCCCTACCAAGAAAATAATAAAAGTTATTTAATAGTTATATGTTCTTTTAAAATGCTTCCTATAAAAGCTGCCGCTTGCCCTAAAAAATTCAAGGTGCGCTGTCCGCATTTTTTGCGGGCCCATAGAGATGAAAAATGCGGATCGGAGCCCGCAAAAAATACAGTCGTGTGAAAGAGGCCTTAACCTAACACTTTTGTCAGTTTTCCTACTCTACCCTCATACTGGAGTGGGATTATGACTTTTTTTTAAAACGTCTTAGTGATAAATCTGGCGTGTAACTGATTAATATAGCTAACCACACCCATTTCCTCATCCAGGCAAAAAGTCACAAAAGCACTTTTTGAAGCCATAATTCTTGAGTGAAGGCTTGATAAATCAGGGCCATTGACTCTGGACAGCAGATCACTATTACACAGCATGATGTGCCAGCCAGAAATAATGATTGAGGTGTGAATAGGAGATGATTTCAGCAGATGAATAAGTGTTTTACTAGTTCATCACATGCCTTTGGCCAATAATTGGGGACGAGTGTTCATACTATAGTTTGCTCCCGATAATTTACCTCGTGTAAATCCACCTTAAGTCACCTAAGGGTGCTGCCACTCGTGGCAGCTGTTCTGTCTTTTTGGTGGAGCAAAAAATGCACCAAAAAACACATGCAGTTTTTGTTTAAACAACACACCTGAATTTATGTTGCATTTTCCTCCAGCAAAGGAAAAACAAACAGCAAAATTAAATTTCCGTAATTTAACTCTATTTTGTAATTAATGTAATTCCCTTTACTGGAAGAAAACACACCATAAACGCAGGTATGTTGTCGCAAAAAAAAGTTTTTCTTTTAACGCACCAAAAAAAGGACACAGCCACCCCATGTGGCAGCACCTTGTTGTGCTCCAACTATAGTAACTTTAGGTATTAGTGCAAAATCTACAATAACAATTTTTGGGAAGGTTTTTACTAGTTTAATGTGACTGTTGGGTATTAAACTGCAAAGTGACTTGTATTTCCTGTAAGACAGTATCAGATATTGTATCATCTAGTACCCAGAATGTATATAATGTATTATAATACTGCATGGGATATAACGCTGGTATATAGCACTGATGGCCCCTTTTTTAGGCTAGTTTCACATTTGAGGCACAGCTCTCCGACAGGCTATTCTGGCAGAGAATAGTTTGCTTGAGCTCTCTGGATCCGACATTACCAGATGTTACTGGAATGCCAGCTGGACCCATTGACTATAATGGGGTCTGGCGGAGATCTGGTCACTACCTGGCAAACATTTTTTTGTCCAGACGATTCCAGTATTCTATGCCAGAGAATCCTGACAGAGAGCTATGCCACAAATGTAAAAGAAGCTGTATGATACTCTGTGGGGTCTGACCCCTTACCAATCAGCAGAAAGAAGCTGAAGCATCTACACACCGCAGGCGGACTTTGCCACCATCAGGGTGGTGGCCATAAGCCATTTTTGAAAGAAAAAACAACTAAATCAGGGACAAATATATTGGCTATATTGGAGGGGGACTTCTCCCAGTAAAAGTGCTCAGATTGCACTGCTAAACTGAGAGTGGGTCAGAGTGTTGAAGCTTTACTGCGTGGGAGCAGAGCTTAGTGGTATGATGTGTTCAAGAGGGCCCCAGGCATACAATGCATTTGGAAAGTCCAGACCCTTTGAGCTAAAATTAAAAAAAAGTTTTTCCATCATTCTGCTCTCTATACCCCAAAATGACAAAGTGAAAACAGAATGTTCAAAATCTTTGGTAACTTATTTAAAATGAAAAACTAAAATCTTGCATTGACATAAGTATTCAGATCCTTTACTCAGTACTTAGTTGAAGCATCTATGGCGGTAATTACAGCCTCCAGTGTTCTTGGGTATAATGCCACAAGGTTTGCATCTGGATTTGAGGATTTTCTGACTTTTTTCTCTGCAGATCCTCTCTAGCTCTGTAAAATTATATGGGAACCATCAGTGGACAGCCATTTTGATGTCTGTCTCTGACCTCTACAGGCATTTTTTCTTTCTCATGGCTTAGTTTTGGCATGTGTTGTCAGCTGTGAGACCTTATATAGACAGGGGTGTGTCTTTATAAATCATGTCGTATCAACTGAATTTATCCCAGGTGGACTCCAATGAACATCTCAAATATGATCAAGAAAAATGGGAGGTGCCCAGAGCTAAATTTCAAAAGTCACAGCAAAAGGTCTGAATACTTGTGTCCAAGTGAAGTTTTAGCTTTTCCTTTTTAATAAAAATTCTGTTTTCATTTTCTCACTATGGAGTATTGAGTACAAATTAATGGGGGGGGGGGGGCATGATTTTTTTTTACATTTATTACCAGGCTACAACATTTCAAAATGTTAAACAATTGAAAGGGTCTGAAGAATTTCCAAATGCACTGTAAGTCTGCTTCAGGTCCCAGAAATACCAAATCTCTCTCTGCACATTGAAATCACAGAATGTTTGAAATTGAGGCTTCATAACCAAAGAGGCTGTTTTATTTCAATGTGGCTGTAATCTGGTTTTCCTTACAGCACAAACACTGCTACTAGAAAAGTTCTGTTAGGGAATTTTCATTTTACACAGTGTCCTCCAGCTTCAACAGGTTCATTTATTTTTAGACAATGTAAGGTCTCCCTAGAATATGGCAGGCTAGTCAGTACTATTGGAGGTTGGACAGTTCTAAAATATCTGCCAAACTCAGCTACTGATCTCCAATTGCAATGTATTTCCTCTGGCCACATGGATAATATTAAAAAGTATTGCTTCAGTCAAAAGAAACTGAAAATACAAATACCGAATCCTCTTTTTTTTGGAAAAGGCAATTGCATTTACCAGTGACTAAGTGGTTTGTAATGATTTTTTTTCTGGCTAAGCTAATACATGCATTCTTTATAAATCAGCTGAGTTGTGTTCTGCTGTTTTTAAGATTTATGCAGATACTGTGTATACCATTAACTCAAGACAGAAGAACACTAGCTATTATTTATGGATGTTTGTAGCATCCCACCATTAGAACAGAGATTGATGGGTACATTATCAGATCTTATCACACAATTTCCTTGTTGTCATTATTAGGACTATTATATTCAGCAGAGATATTATTACTAATCTTTAGTTCAGTAGGAATAGGTTGTTGGGCTCCATTAGTCACTTATGTAACTTCATTAAATGTCTTCAATTTTACTGCCCGGTACAAAACATAATTTTTTTATAGATTTTATAATTCAGTACATGACAGCTCTGCACTCAAAACAGTGATCACTAGTGATTAAACAAAAATGTACTTGTAGAAGAGCAGCATCTCATATTCTGATTTATGATACCACACATTATGGGAACTAGAATAAGAAATGCAAGGGGTCAGGCTGTCTCAAGCCTATTTAGAAGCAAATGAACATGTGGCAACACAGTATAAAGTGAATGGATAGAAATGAGAAATAGACATTTTTATAGTTTGTAAAGCCATATATGAACACTAGGGTTGCTTTAAATACAGCCATTGTTCAGTCAGTCCCCGCCATACGCATTAGATATCTCAATCATATGTGCATTGATTTAATAGTAAGATGGGAATAAGATGTTGATCCTTCCCAAATTGCTATATGTTTCCCAACACACTTGTGTATACCTTCTTCGATAGCCTGGATAGCCTTCTGGTTTTGTTCCTGTGGTCTGGTATAGAGATGAGCGAATCATCCAAAATTCGCTTATCCGAATGTTCTTCGAATTTGTTTAAAGATTTGTACTTAAAGGGAACCTGTCACATCAGGAACACATATAAACCTGCCAGCATTACCTTATAGTAGCCCCCAGTCTGTTCCTATTAATGGTTTTGATGTGGTAGTCGGATGGTTAATAGTTGATAAAAAGGCTCTTTTAAAACACCGTGAGCGCTGTCTTTCAGCTCAGCTTCAAGTCAAGGGGGCAGTGGCTTCCTTGCTTCAAGTCAAGGAAACCACGCCCTCTAACCGTCCTCTCTCTTCTGATTGACATACTGCCTTGCGTTCGGCTCAGGAAGCAGAAAGTATAGCGAGCGCTCTCGCTCTCAATGGCCAGCGCATGCGCAGTGCGCCCTCTTGAACAGGGCACGTAGCGGGAGATGCACATGGGAGCGCGCCTTACAACAAAGCGCACCCTGCATTCAGTGCTGCCGGACACAAGGCAGTATGCATTTCTATGGGAGCCTCACTTTTAGTCTCATAGGGATGAATAGAGAAGTGACTGGCTTGCTGTCCTGGGTCAGTTGGAGGTCAGGGAGTTGGTCACATGACCCAGCTACAATAAGAAGAGAGGGGATAACTCACAAATACAGTCTCTGATGAGAAGATTACATTCACTACAGATTATATCATGCACCTTTCTAACAGGTCAGAGAATAAAAAATTTTGCGGGAGTTCTTTTTTAGATATCAATTTTGAGACTATTCAGTCAACTCACTGCAGTCACCACAGGTACTGGAACTGACTAATGACTCTAATTAGCTGAATACTCTTGATGGAATTCATCTTTCCACTGATGCCAGAAAAGTGATGCATGCCATGTTTGCACAAAAATGTTGTGATTCTGAGTTCTGACGCCACTCTCGACACTTTGAAAATGTGGATGGAAAAGTGGCAATGTTAAAGAGGTCAGATTCCGGATTTATCATCTCAGAGTTTATAAAAGTCTCAAAAAAAAAAAAAAAAGTGTAATCTCACTCTTATAGGGGAGATTATTTAAGAAAAGATGATTGACCTCAGGGAGATCAACCATCATCACCACAGAGACACCATCACGAGTCTCAATGTTGGTGAATCTAAAACAAGGCTCCCTGGGAAAAGCAATATGCAAATCAAAAGAAAACCACAGAGACACCATCACGTGTCTCAACGACGGTCAAACTAGCCGGGCCTTTAAGAAATGGTGATGATGGTTGATCTCCCTGAGGTCAATCATCTTTTCTTAAATAATCTTTTACTAGGCATTGCTCCCACTAGCCAGATTCCTACTCCACACTGATGAGGGGCAAAGACCCTGAAACAGCTGTCTGTGGATGGATACCATGCTTTGGCATACTTGGTTTTCTTTTGGAAACTGCTCTTCCCTTGGTTGTTCCTTCCCAGTGAAAGGCCTAGCTAGTTTGACCGTCATTGAGACACTTGATGGTGTCTCCGTGGTTTTCTTTTGATTTGCATCTTGTAGAGGAGAGGCATACAACTGGAGTAACATCTGTAGACACGAATGTGATGTTTAAGCATGCGCGAAGATTACGACAATGCAGACTCAAAGCCAAACTAACCATGAATTCACTGTATGATAAATTTACCCCTGCCACTTGACCATAGGTTGTTTCTGGTATTGCAGCTGAGCTCCATTGAGGTGGATCGGGGTGAGCTGCAATCCCACACATAGCCATGTGTTGCTAATCCTGGACATGTTTATAGTTTTATAACTTCCTTTTAAATTCAGAGGTTTAGGTGGGCTCCTCAATGACTGCATAACCTATGGATTGTGGTATCATACATGTGGCCCTTTAGAACACATAAAATAGCTCTAGCAGATCTTATGTCACTTTATTCATGACTAAAGTCCTGTAAGTCATGTGACACTATAAATATTTGGCCATTATCAATTGAAAGAGGATATCTTATGCGTTGTGTTCATTAAGGAGGTTGTCTCACCAGCATGGGTGGCATATCACTAGGATAAGCCAGCAATGTCAGATAGTTGTGAGTCCCACCTCTGGGACCACCACCTATTTCTAGAACAGAGCCTCAAAAGCAAATTAGAGTGAACTACGCATATGAGACTGTCCTCCACTCATTTCTATGGGAGGTCCAAAAATAGCCAAGTGATGGCTTATCTGGCACTCCCAGAGAAGTGAATGAAGTGGTGGCAATGCCTATGCAGTGCAATCTCCATTCATTTCTATGGAACTTCAAAAGTAGCAGAGCATGCTGGCTTGGCTATTCTCAAAAGTTCCATAGAAGTGAATGGAGAGCATGCCAACAATGTGTGAGGTGACACAACTCATTTAATAGTAACAGCTGTACACATTGTTCTTTTTGATTTACAGAAGCAAAACCTTTGAACTAATTAGCGGTGGCAATTGGTGTTTATTTTAATGTGAGTGCCGTAACACAAAGTGGTAAAATGTTGCCTTTTGCACTTCTACTGTGACTGGATTCTGTTTAAGGATTTACCCCGCATTCATGGCATACTGTTTTAAGTTTGGTGCTTTCAACAAAGGGTAACAGTCTTCATAAATTATTTTCCAGGGCAGAACAAGGCACGACACGAATAGTGCAAAACCAACTGTAGTTAGAAATTGCAAGTCAAATAGGAATATCAACAAATATCTTTATACTGGGTACTTACCAATAAGATATTCCAGCCAAAACTGATCTTTCTCTGGATTATATGGACGATTAAAGTCAATTCTAACATCGAAGGTCTGTCCACGGCGTATGATGAGTTTGTTGTTAAAGTATCTATCCGTGTGATGTTCTTTCTTATTTTTTTCATGTTGCTGCTTGAATAGCTCTACATTTTGAACTTCCAGGTAATCTATGCAAATAGAGTGCAATGGATGGTAGTAATTGATCATGTAAATATATGAATTTCTGTGAAAATCTTTATTTTTCCATATTGAACTGTTTTTAGGATCTTGTACCCTGTCTGCCTGTATCTCCACTCTTGTATAACTTTTCCCTATGGGTGAAGCAACCAACTAGAGCCAGACGCCTCTCTCAAGCTGAATACAAGTCATTAGAATGACTACCAGGCATGAGTAGAAGCCCTGGAGCCATCCTACAATGCACCCCTCAGCTTGCAGCTACCAAGTCCTTGTGATGACTGAGTTTTAGAGGTTCAGTATCACAAATCAAAAACTCACAGCCCCAAACTGTTTTTAGACTTGGCACCCATTGTATATATTGAAAGCCATGTCAAATCTCAAAAATTCAAATTTTCAAATATTTACATACAGTATGAAAGATGACATTAGAACTCCCCGAAAGTTGTTATTTTACAGGCATATTATCTTCAGTAGTAAGTTTAAATGAATTACTCATTACATTTGTAGGGTGTGTTAGTTGCAAAGAAACATTCTGTATACATATGTCATATAGTAACGGCCATTAGTAGGACTATGTCATATGTTGTACTTTCCTGATAAATGGAAAGAGTGATCTAGTTATTTTAGGCGTTTTGTTCTTATGGTGGTTGCCAGCTGTATAAATGTTCTGTAGGGTAAGTATTACAGGGAAAAAACAAGATAAGCTAAAATTAGACACATTTTAGCTTAATCTACTCCTGCATTAGATATATAATGTCATAAGATGTTTCTGTACGGCTTCTTTTATGTGCTAGCGGCGAATGTTCTGCTCTCAAGTTAAAGTATCAGAACATTCTCAAGCCAGACCTGTGTGTCAGCCTATCCCCATGGTCAGCTTTACTTAATGCAATATATATTATCCACAATAGGTCATTGAAAGATGCAGCATCTTTCAATTTTCTAATGTAGATATATACTGCTGGATGCCTGTTTGCTGAGCACCACCACAGATACCACCATTCTGAATGTAATGCTTCGAGGTGATTATGGAACCCGTGTAGGTTCATTTCCTCTCCACCATAAGGTAGATTATTGCAATTAGCTGAGAAAGTTCTGGCTAATTCAGTTGAGATAAACCTGTCGTGAAAGGAAATATTAGAAATTTTGAATGTATCATAGCTTTCTTAGAGGATGAAATCAACGGTATGAAAGCTCTGACCTATGTGAGGAATGTCTTTTGCTGAAGAAATTGCTATCTGGCCTACAGCTTTATCCATTTCTATGTTATTCACCCATGATCTATTTTCACAGTTTTCCAAGTTTTCATTCGATTTTTGTTACCATTGATAACTTTAACCTAGGTGACCATTGTGTTTTTTGTAATTTTCCTTTTCTTGCACCTATATACTGTGTAACACAAATAGTTTAAATCAAGTACTGCAAATATCCAATTCACTCTGATTTCTATTTGTTGCTTTGCCTTGTCCTATATTTTCCTTTTTTTCCTTTGAAAAAGAAAATTTTTTTTTTTTAAAGTTCATACCTTTCTTGTCAAAAGTTCTTGGGGCAACCCCAAAAGTTTCCATGAGGGGGATCTCATCTTCCTCTGCATTGGATGCATTTCGTGGGACTGCAAATCTCCCTGTATAGGCTGCAGCTTTTGACTTCTCCACATTAGTCCCTGTTGATGCTGACATTATTGTAGACACTGAAGAAAAAAATCCGAGTTTTCACAAACCATCATACAATGAACAAATGTTCTCATTAATCTAAATTGTTCTGGAATGTAACTGAAAATCAAAATTTAGAGATACATTTCAGAGAAATTTAAACAAGATGTAAACATAACTCTTATTTTTACCCAATCTATATATCACTTAAAGGGGTTGGCCACCCTAAGTATCAAAAATCCAAAATTCCCCCAGACAATAGCCAACACTATGAAGTATTTCTCAGGTGACATGTACTGGCTGTACGTCATTTATTTAACCTGTTCACCATGACACACTTCCCTGGAGGAGCTCCCTCAGACAGGCTGTGTGGGAGGAGCAGCTGCAAAGTGAAAGTAACAATCCCAGCATGCACTGCAGCAAGCATGTCTAGAGGAGAAGTCACATGACCTCCCCACCCACCTGTGTTCCCATAGAGACAAGAGCCCCTTAGAATAGATAATATCAATAACCCAGTTATCAGCGAATAACTGTTGTACAGACATTGCAATAGAAAGAACACTACAGTCCCAACAGTAAAGGGGGGGGTGTTACCCTTTTCATAAATTTGCTGTGGGGCCCAGTCTTGTCTAGTTGTGCCATTGGATGTAAGCCAAAAGCAGAATGAGGGGGGAGTTATCATTTCCCTTGTTCCTAAACAGTGGTGTTAAAAAGTTGCAAACTATGGGACAGATTTATTAAAACTGGTGTAAAGGAAAACTGGCTTGGTTGCCCATAGCAACCAATCAGATTCCACCTTTCATTTTTCAAAGCTTCTTTGGAAAATGAGGTGGAATCTGATTGGTTGCTATGGGCAACTAAGCCAGTTTTCCTTTACAGCAGTTTTAATAACGCTCCCTCTATGTGTTTGCAAATTTTTAACTGCGCTTTTTTTTTTTTTTTTTTTTTTTTTTAAAGGGTGTGACAATGGCAGAGACAGGGCGTGACCAGTCACCCCAACAAATTTATGTTCATTTTCACCAGTTTTCTGACTCAAATGAAGCCAGAAATCTATGGCAGCTCTGAGCTGTCATAGATTTCTGTTTAGGTGCACGGACTGCACAAATCGATCTGCTGACATACAGAGGAGCCTCCTGTCTATCATCATACGACCTGCTCCCAGCTGACAGCCCATCAATCATCTATGAATATATGACTACCCTTCATCTGGGGAAAAAAGGAAAATGAGTGTAGTCAAATAGCTATATATAACGTACAGGGGGGTCACAAGTCACTATATATAAAGTACAGGGGGTCACACATCACTATATATAATGTACAGGGGGTCACACATCACTATATATAATGTACAGGGGGTCACACATCACTATATATAATGTACAGGGGGGTCACACATCACTATATATAACTTTGTTGTCCACAGCACCTTTCTGGCTCTGCTACATCACTGCAGTCAATGAGGTACATCACAGATTATCCTCAGTTTCTCTTCCTCTTGCAAAGTTTCTTTATTTCAGCTTCTAACAAGTTTCTCTGCTAAGCCTCTTCAGCCCTGTATAGTCAGCACTGCAGTCACAGCAGAAGGAAACTTCTCTGACACAAGCAGGGTGCCTTTAGGACCCAGGAGCAGCACACTCCTTCCATGGACTAGTGCATGTGCAGGCATGGACAAGCCAGGCAGCTATGAGAGCAGCACAGAGGAGGTGTGGCTTCCAATAGCAAGGGAACAGGGCAGATCTGCTGCAGAAGATATATGAGGAACTTTATTGTCTGCCTGCTTTCTTTAGAGTTTTAATAAGTGCTAACAAAGTGGCCAACCCCTTTAAGAAATAGAGGATAAAACTGTTTAATCTTATAGAAACATAGAAGATTGACGGCAGAAAAAGACCACCTGGTCCACTTAGTCTGCCGTTGGGATATCTCACAATATCTCTACATTTTATTGTATACTGACACATTTATAAAAGGTGGCTTGTAACTGCTTCTAACGTTTCTACTAAAACTTAGCACTCTATTAGACCAAGCGATCATGTGATTCGCCCTGGTATGGCGGAGAAGTCTTGGCAGATCTACATAAATGACTAATGTCACTGCTGGGGACTGTTTTCACCTTGGGGCTTCTATGGATATGCCAGCTACAGAAGAAAACTGTAAAATAAAAAAATTGTAAACATTGAATGTCTCCCGGAGGTCTTTTATGACCTCATGGGGAGACATATTATGTTAAAAATTATATACAAAAATAACTAAAACAAATGTAAAGTAAAATACAAATGCAAACTGTCACCATAGCCACCACGTAATCCAAGATTATTCATATTACATATTAAAGCGCCTCAAAAATATATATATATATTTCAGTGTAATTTTGTAAATTTAGAAAAAGGAACTATACATGTAAAAAAAAGATACATTTTTCATACATATTAACCCTAATAAATGGAAAAAAAATACAAAGAATGGTATGAAAAAACAGCCCCATGTGTCATAAAATCATGCTACAAGTACAATTTTGGTAGCCTGAGAAATAAAAAAAAGTGTAACGTCACGCTAGCCATACAGTAAGTAGAAGAAATTAGCGCATTTCTTAAAATCGGTTGTCCAATTTGATCCAGGTCCAAATACATTTATCCTGAATCACAAGTTCCCAAATTGACTGAAACAATTTCTCCCTCCCAAACTTTTTGGAAAATTCATGTCAAATTCCTGAATTTTAAAATCGGTTTGCTTATCTCTAGTAACTAGCCATAGACCCAGAAGAAGGGGATCACTTATAAAAAAAAATACAGAAAAGAACAATAGTATCCCACATGATAGCCATTGTGGTGCTTCTTTCCATTTACTAAGCATCACATACAGTTTGATAGTCACCACTGGCTCCTGTCACAAGGCTGTTGTCATCGCCTTTTTTAAGGCCATATGATCAGCTATTTATTAAATGGGTCATCCAAAAAAGAGGAGCAGAGAGAAATGGATTTTTCTAGTGCCATTGCTTTCTTCTACAAATTCATAAGGCCACAGACAACCATCCCCAATGATTAGCCACTATTGGCACAAAGTAACAATGCCTCTTCGTTCTAGAAATCAGCAGGTGTCCAAGCAGTAAGAGTAGATCGTGATCAGCATGTGATCACAAACTATCACTTGATACCTCTTTAATATTCTGTATACATAGGTTTACATTGATAAACCTAGACTAAATTAGACAATCATAGCACCCAGGGAACTGAGCACAGAGCAAACATAGAAACACCATGCAAACAGATTAACACCAAGGACCTAGGATGAAAGACAGTGCTACACAAAGGGGGTTTGAAGAGAACCTGTCACCACAAACCTCCATAGTAAAATGCAAATGAATTGTTACTCTTTACACCAAAAACTAAATTCTCTTTAGCTGTTGGCTACATCCTTGCAGCTTAGAGTGACTGAGCCAGGCATTGGTGATGTAATCACACCAGGCCCTGAACTCTTGTGGCTGCATGTTCACCTTGAGGATCAACGCATGCACAGTACAGACTCTTTCTGCCTGACAAGCATTAAGCCTGTACTGTGCATGCTCCAGTCTCTTAGGTGAACACTCAGGCACAAGAGCTCTGGGCCACGTGTCATTACGTCATCACTGCTTGGCCCTGTCACTCACAGTTGGGGGGGAGTGGCCAACAGAGAAAGGGAGCAGAGCTTTTGGTGCAATGAGGTGTAACTGATGCTGTTGTTGCACCAAGCAGGTCATTTACAGATAATTAAAGCATGGATTTCTCTGTAATGCAGATACAGATGGGGATGGATTAAAAGTGTTTCAATCAGTAGACAAGTGCACATCCAATAATTTATTTGGATTATTATGGAGGTATGTGGTTTAAATAACCCAACAATTAGTGTACAACCACACAGTCAGGTTTCCTGATCCATAGATGGGCCCGACAAAATTTTGATAAAAAATGTGCCCAAAGAGATTCTAATTTTCATATAGTAAGTGTAACAGTAATGCAGTTTACATTTATTCATGTTTCTAGTGTTTGCATGTGTCTTTGCATATGGAAGTGTGTTGCTATTTGTAGTCCTTGTTAGCATTTACATTGCAGCTAGTGTAGCATACACTTGAACCCCCTTTTTCATATTGTTTGGAGGGGCTGGTCTAACTTTGTTTTTTAGATTAAACTCAAGGACCTAGGAATGAAAGACAGTGCTACACAAAGGGGTTTGAAGGGAGCATGTCACCACATGCCTCCATAGTAATCCAAATGAATTGCCAGATGTGTGTTAGTGTTGTCTTGAATTGTCAGATGTGCCCCCAAAAACTCCACTCTCTTTCAGAGGTGGCTGCATCCCCCCAGCTTTGAGTGACACTCTTGTGGCTGCGCATTCACTTTGGGGATCAGCGCAAGCGCAGTACAGACTCCTTCTGCCCGCCAAACATTATACCTGTACTATACATACATTGACCCCTGAGGTAAACACTCATGCGCGAGAGTTCAGGGCCAGGGACCATTACGTCACCACTGCCTGGTCCTGTGCCTCCTAGCACAACTGGGGGGTTGTTCAATTGAACTAAACCAGCATATACGTGTTCACTACACCAATACACAGGGTATTTCACCAAATTATATCTGAATAATAATGTGATAATAAGCGTCAGGACTCAGTCATCTATTTCCGTTTATTTCCTTCTCAACATGGTTCCAAATTTTTGGGGGTTGTTCAACTGAATTAAACCAGCGTATGAACTGAATTAAACCAGCAAATAAACCAGCATATGTTCACTACACCAATACGCAGGACAGCGCACAAAATTATGTGTGAGTGATAGCGTAGGGGTTGTACAATGCGCTATTGCGTACAAATTTGTATGCTAATGCTACGTATTGTACGCTAATGTATACGAATTTGTATGCTAATGCGACGCATTGTACACTAATGCGTACAAATTTGTATGCTAATGCTACGCATTGTGCGCTAATGCGTACAAATTCATTTAATTAGCGTACTTTTACGAGTGAAAGGAGTGAAAGAAGAGAAGTCACGATTCTGACCTTTTCCTATGAACCAGACACCCTCCCCTCTTCAATGCAGAGGGTGCCTGGTTTAGTGCTCGGGTTCTCCGATTAACTCCCATTGTGCTTGGGTGCTCTGTAGAGCACTCGAGCATCTCCAAGTGTTCTACCCGAGCACCTGAGCACTTTGGTGCTCGATCAACACTAGTGTTCACTACACCAATACACAGGGTAATGCATGAAATTATCTGTGAGTGATAATGTGATATTAAGCATCAGGCCTCAAACATCCATTTCCTTTTATTTCCTTCTCAACACAGTTCCAAATTTTTTGGGGGTTATTCAATTGAATTATCAGCATATACGTGATTACTACAACAAATACACAGGGTAGCACACAAAATTATCTGTGAGTGAAAGAGGATTTAGGCCTAAATCCATTCCCATTTATTTCTGTCTCCACACATTTCCAATCAATTTTTTGGGGGGAGGATGTTGAAAATTATTAAAGCCAGCATATACATGATTACTACACAAATACACATGGTAACACACAAAATTATCTGTTAGGCCCAAATATGTCAGGGCTACCAATGGGTATCCAACGAATGACCAAGAGCCAGAAAGTGGGTAGTAGCAGCACCAGCTATCTGGCGAGAAGTAATAGTAATAGCAGTAGGCCGTAGTTGTCCCTGCTGACTTCAGAAAGGCATAACATTATCATTGAGGAGAAAGAGTATGAGATTGTTGACTGGATTGCTCAGTCCTCCTCTCAGTAGCAGCAGGGTGATGTGGAGGTAACCTTGAAGTCTGACACCGTTCTGTGGAACCAGGGGTCACAGCATTCCTAGTGGGGTGCCTTCCTCTTTCCTAAGAAGTGGCAAGGAAACCCTACCACATCCTACAGCAGATAGTCTCTCTGTTGATAACTTGTGTGAGAGCTTTCACCATTTGGGCTATCCTGAGGAGGAGGTTGGGGAGGAGGCCGGGACCCCATGCATATCTGTGTTGATGGTGGTGCTAATAGTCCCACCTGTAGCCATGGTATTGGAGGTGGGGGCAATGACAGTGGCTGTTAGGGAAAACGCAGAGCAGGAGAGGGGGCCCAGGAGCCCACCATGATATCTCACAGTCTGATAGGCTGAGGACTCCAATGTGATGTGCTGAACAGAACCTGGGAGCTGGATTGGGGTCCTGAGGAGGAGGCAACATCAATGGAGAAGCGTGGTGGTGGCAGTGGCAGTAATAAAGAGAAGAGGCGACGTACCTCCCATATAACACCCAAGGCCACATCTGCTTTGGGATTTGGTGATGTAGCTGACTAGGCTTGAGAGAATCGACCGGATTTGTTCAAAAACTGTAATGTTAATGCTGTTTCCTTACAGCATTAAAATATATTGGCTCTGTGGAGCCAAACTTCATCTCGCCCAAATGACTACTGCATTCATATCTGCCTACTTCAATCATAGCACCGCCGCCATCATGCCACTGCTGCAGCCTGTCGACAATCATGTTCTGCACAGCTACAGCTGCTGCTACTGCCTCCATCATGCCACCAACGTTATGATGCCACTACTGCAGCCTGCAGACTATTATGTTCTGTAAGGCTACAGCGTCTTCCTCTATCATGCCACCATGGCCATCATGCCACTGCTGCGGCCTGCCTACCATCATGTTCTGTGCGGTTGCTGCCTCCATCATGCCACTGCTGCGGCTGGCCAACCATCACCTTCCATACGGCCTACCTCTGAACATGTACCATAAGGCTGCTGCTACTCCTCGCTGATAATCCCCTACTGTCATTGCTATTAACGCAAAGCATTTGCCACCACTACTACTACTACTATTGTTACTACTACCCATTAACAGGCAACCTACTGCCTTGTATGCTCCAGGCTATGCTGCTTCTGCTGCTGCTACTAGTGAGGTGGCCACTATATCCGTACAGTAACTTTTTGACACCCACACTGTAATGCTGCTGCTCCCAATTAAACAGGAGAAATTTTCTAGGCTTGTTCACAACCAGCCACTTTCTGACAATCAACACTTCTGCATCTCATATGGGCAGGCATTCTGACCCTGTCAAGGCATAATTTTTGGATGCTTGGTCCCACAAGCAACTATTTTTATTTTTTTATGCTATTATACCCTGTGTGTTTAAACATCATTTTCCCCCAAAAGGGACAATATTTGGAAGCCTTGGAATACGAAAAAGCATAACACATGGGCAGTTGCATTGTATGTTCAAGCTGTCAATAATAATAATAATATTTATTTATATAGCACCACCATATTCCTCAGTGCTTTACAATTCACAGGGTTCATATACAAAACAAGATATCACAAAGTTACTGGCTAATATATAACTGAAACATAAGGAGTAAGGGCCCTGCTTGCAAGAGCTTACAATCTATGAGGAAGTGGGGATAACACAAAAGGTAGTAAAACATGCATTTACCCATAGCTATCTATGTCAGTGTCACTAAGACATCACTTACTATTGCTGTAATTGCATTCGAGAGCTTGGAGTGGGATGGGGGGGGGAGAAAAAAACATAAAAAAATAAATGAAAAAAGATAAGTTTTCCTTAAAATCCTAGGAGGCTATAGGACAGGGGTGGGCAACCTGCAACACTACAACTGTTGTGAAATTACAATTCCTAAGATGCTTTATTTACATTAGAGTTCTGAGAATGGCAGTGCAAGTATGCATGCTGAGAGTTGTAGTTTCACAACAGCTAGAGTGCTGAAGGTTGCCCAACCCTGCTACGTGTTGCAGAATGCATTATTTTGAAACAGACTGTCTGTACACATCTGTTCCTACCCTTTTCTTATAATTGCTTCCTGAACATGTGAGATGGTGCGAAAAAATCTACTCCTGTAATAAACAGCAGTAACTGTTCCTATAAACCATAAATTCAAGCTACATTGGTCACTAAGCTTTTCATGAGAATTGCATAAAAGTGGACTGTAAATTTATTGAGGCATATGCTCCGTTAACTGGAATGCTTTGTAAAGTACTTTGTGTTCCAATTTCTCACCATTTAGGGCGAGTTCACATCAGTGTTACAAATTCCTTTATAGTTTTCCGTTATAACATGGTTATAACGGAAAATACATGAATTTGTAAGACGGAATTCAAAATGGAAACCTTTAGAGGCATTCCGCTGTTATCTGTTATAATAGAGAATGGATCCGTCTGGTTTCCGTTATCCAGGACGGAAAAGAAAGTCCTGCTGAATTCGTAACGCTAATGTGAACTTGCCCTTACTTTGCTTTGAGTGAAAGCTAAAACATTTACATTCAAAGGCAGCACACTAATTCATAGCTAGCCCTGCCTTATAGAGATGAATCGTTCAAAATTTGATTTGGCCAAATTGGTTTACTAATTCAAATGGTGCCCAAATCGATTCTGCCCAAATTGAAAGTGCTCCAATTGCTCTGAGAATTTGCATATGGTACTCTGAGGTCTTGCCTCCCCAAAATTAGCTTGAATTAAATCCCCAAAAAATCAGATGCAACTTGCAATTTTACAAAATTCGGATTGAATCTAATTAATTTGCAATCAATTTGCTCATATCTACCACCCTCACTTGAGAAGTTGTTTCAGCTACCTCCAGTTTAGGCAATTCTCTGTTAGCTAGACAGTGTGGACACCTTCTAAAAAGAGATTCCTCAGCAGCTGCAATGTATGTTCTACAGTTCTGTCTCTGCTGCTGCAAAACAACAGATGATTTCACCGGATGCTACAGATTACAGATTATTTCATAACAATCCTTCAATGGTCGACAGGCATCTTGCTCTGTATAAACTGCAGCAGTTGAAATGTGTGTTATAAGGAACAATGCACACCTTACTATAAACTGAAGAATATTACAAGTAATCTAAGTTTAGTCTCCTTTATAAATGCACTGAGCCTGTGCCCTTCTGCCTTTCTATGGTCACCAAATTTCCTGGTGCCTTCATATTTTTCTAATTTACAGTAAGAAGGACATTATACAATTTCTATTAGTAAAAGTGTTAGTAATGGACATAAAGGATATTCACACCTGCAGGGTTTATAATAGTAAAACAGTGGTCATACCTTGTCTTCCACTGGTTGATTTAGTTTTTTCTCCCACAAGAATTGGCACCGTCTTGTAAAATTCTCTTTTCAGTGAAACCTGCCTTTCCCACCCCCGACTCCAACAATGGCCTCATTGGTTTCTCCTTTCTGTCATCTCCACCCATTCCAGCTGACTAATTATTATCACATTGCTGGGCTTTCAAAAAAGTTATCTATGCAAAAATGGTACTTGCCTGCAAAGAGGAAACAGATGACAATCATTAGGCCAAAAACAGAGGAACTAATGTTTCACAAGTAAATTCCTAAAGACTTTGGTTTTAATAAGACACATCCAGTGCTCTGACATGGAATCCATTCTAACAATACCTCATATTCTGCCTGTTTAATTTATACTTATTTTATAAATATAGATAGACAGACAGAAAGAATATACAGCAAACCCCGGAGGAGCCAGTGCAGAGGATGGGAGTACTAGCGGCCCTGATACATTGTTGTGTCACGGTGTACTCCCTCAGGCTGTTGCTCCCTGGGGATTGGTGAAATGGAATGTAGTATTGAAGAATGACCCCAGAATTATATGTAACAAAGTATTTTTATTAAATGCAACGTGAAACAGAACTTTAAAATACTTCTAATAGAAGCAGATTTCCAGTGCAACACTTCTCGGGCACTAGTAAGGATGATGGAGGTAGGTTGGATGGTGGCAATCTTAGCACTTAGGTCATACTGGCCAAGTAAAGTTCTGGGTCATGGGTGTCTTTGCTGTAGTCCCTCGCCTTGCAGCAGTTCGCTGTAGATGTTGGTTACAGCAGTTAACTTTGGATTGGAGTAAGCCCAGTGGCGTAGCTATAGGGGTCGCAGCGGTCGCAGTTGCAGATGACGTCATCGCGCCGCCTGAGCCGTACAGAGCGGGACACAGGCCGGAAGAGGCCTGCATCGCATTGCTGCCAGCTCCATGGAGGTAAGTATTAGTGTTTATTTTTTTTTATTGTTGCAATTACGGACCGGAGCTCTATTGGGGGCACTGGGGGCATTTGTTACTTGCACATGGAGCACTGGGGGCATTTGTTACTGGCACATGGGGGCATTTGTTACTGGCACTGGGGGCATTTGTTACTGGCACTGGGGCATTTGCATTTGTTACTGGCACATGGGGGCACTGGGGGGCATTTCTTACTGGCACTGGGGGCATTTCTTACTGGCACATGGGGGCATTTCTTACTGGCACTGGGGGGCATTTCTTACTGGCACATGGGGGCACTGGGGGCATTTCCTACTGGCACATGGGGGCATTTCTAACTGGCACCGGGGGGCCAGTTACTGGCACATAGGGGCACTGGGGGCATTTGTTACGGGCACTGGGGGCATTTCTTACCGGCACATGGGGCACTGGGGGCATTTCTTACTGGCACATGGGGGCAATGGGGGCATTTCTTACTAGTACTTTGGGGCATTTCTTACTGGTATTTGGGGGCATTTCTTACTGGCACTGGGGGGCATTTCTTACTGGCACATAATTTGGGGGCATCTATGGGGGTGGGACACTTTTTACTGGCACATTATTTTTGGGGGGAATCACTGGGGGGAACTTCTGGTGCATTATTGGGGCATTTCTTACCGGCACATAATTTGGGTGGCATCTATGGGTGGGGAGCACTTCTTACTGGCACATTATTGGGGTGAAATTTTGGGAGCACTTTTGGCACATTATTGGGGCACTTCGTACTGGCACATTATTGGGGGACATTATTGGGGCACTTCTTACTGGCACATTGAAAGCATTATTACTTCTGGGGCACAGTGGGGACATTAGTACTGTTGGGGGCACTATTACTAACAAGTGCACTCTGGCAGAGAATTATTAGTTGGGACTTTGGGGGGCACTATTACTGTGGGGGGCACCCTGGCACAGTATCAGCATAGCACAGTTATTTCTGGGGGACGTTATGTTTACACTATTATTGTCAGAGACGCTATTTGCTGGGCGCAGTTATTTTAGGACACTGTGTGCCAATAATTATTGAAGGGCACTATCTGTGTGGTACTAGTGGCACAGTACTGGGGGTGGTAGGATGATTTGTCCAGAAGACAGGAGGATGATGGAAAAGTAGTAAACTAAGATTTTTTTCTGTCAAACTGCAGAGATGAGAAATGGCAGAAAAATGGCGTCTGGTCTGAAAGGAGAAGATGAGGAAAGAGAAGATCTACATCAGAGGAGACGTCACTGGATGTAAGAGGTATTGGGCGCTGTATTAGGCTACATTCACAGGAATGTTGTGTTTTGCTGTCTGAAAATTTCGGATCCGCAAAAAAAGGATGATGTTCCGTATGGCATCCGTTTTTTTTTGCAGATCCACTGTAACAATGCCTATCCTTGTCCGCAAAATGGACAAAAATAGGAATGGACATACAGATGCGGACAGCACAAAGTGTTCATTTAAGTGAATGGGTCTGCATCTGAGCCGCAAAATATGCAGATCGGAGGCTGCAAAAACAACTGTTGCGTGAATGTAGCCTTAGGCTCCATTCACATGACCGTATGTATTCCGTGTCCGTATAAAAACAGAACGGAAGACATACGGAAAGTCTTCCGTAGTGTTCCGTAATTTTGCAGACCCATTGACTTTAATGGGGCTACGGACGTGTTTTGCGGCCAAGTATAGGACATGTTTCCTTTTTTTTGCGGGAGAACCTCCGTAATATACGGATGCGGAATGCACACTGTGTGCATTCCGCATTTTTTTTCTCCTATGGAAAAATGAATGGGTTCGTATGGTTCCGCATCTTATCTGCAAAAATGCGGATAAGATACGGAAATGAACACACGGCCGTGTGAATGGGGCCTTACCCTGTATGTTCTGTAGTGATATACGTAATGTTAGGAGGGAAAAGGTTAGGGTGAGAATTGGGCATGGGGGGGGTTCAATTTTTGACTTGGTCGGCAGAAAAGCTAGGTGCACCAGCGCTGGGGAGGGGGGGGGCAAGCTGAACTCTTGCACCAGGGCCCATGAGCCTTTAGCTACGCCCCTGAGTCGATCTCTCTGGAGATTCTGTAACAGGAGCAAGAGGCTTGACTTGACTTTCTTCACCCCTCGATAGCTATAGAGGAACTCTCCTTCCTGGCAAGAAACAGGACCAGCCCTCTCCTACTAAGAGGCGAGGAACGGGGTGGTTAGCCCCGTTCCACTTGCCATCCATATCTTTCTGGAAATAACAGCCATACACAATATATACAAAATACAATATATACAATACAAAACTATAAAATTACAATATTAAATTATATATAACTACATTCAATATTTTAGTACCGCCAGGTCTGAGGTACGATAGATAGATAGATAGATAGATAGATAGATAGATAGATAGATATGTTTTCAGCCCACCGCAATGAAGCTTTTCTCAAGCAATGTGCCAAAGTGAGGTATAGATACTAGTGAACCAATTAATAACATGATTGGACAAAACACCGTCTGTTAGTGACATGATGGAAATATCATATAGCACATCGTATTCAAAGACTGCGTATGTGACCATTCTTCTACATTAATCCATACTGCACTTACAGCTGTGTATACTAGTGTTGAGCAAATCGAAGTTAAAGAAGTGGAATTCTATCTGAATTTCAGGAAAAATTTGATTCGCCACAAATCTGAATTTCTTGGTGCTTCGTGGTAACGCATACAATTTTTCCTGAAATGGCTATAAAAAAAAAAAAACATGCTCAGCTTATTTATTTGATCATCAAGAGGCCGTCACGGCCATCTTCATTGAAGAAAACACAGCAATTTTTGTGAGCACTGACATGTGATGTCATCAGTCAAATTAGGAAAATTTTCTATAGATTTCCTCAATTTTTTTCAAAAGCTTATGCTTATTAAATGAAGTGATTTGACCAATATATATACACGTATATTATAAAATTTCTCTATGTATAGCTCCATAAGGGACCATTGAAGAATCAATGGTGAGGTGAATAGCTATAGGTGGTGCAGAAGGTCCAATCATGTCTGGACTCTGGTGCTTAAGGGAGCACAAAAGTGCAGAATGCTACATAACAAGAAACCAGTGTTAGAAATGGCACACGTAAGTGGAGTAGCCTTGTTACAGATTTAGCATAAGGGCCAAGGAGCTTCAATTTTTGCCTCTGCATATGTTAAGAATCATCATCATAATCATAATAGCAAAGTCTTTAGATCTTCCGTTTATTATAGTACTACATTCGCTTTATGTCATAAGGTACACACACTGTAACAGAATTCTACATACTGAACATTTTTCTTGAATTAGGCACTCCTTAATTAAGTTTCCAATGTGCTACCCTCCATTCCAGGTCTGTTCCACAACCAAAGCGAGAACATTTTTAGTGCTGCAAATCTTTTTTCTCCAGAATAACTGATAGAGCTGTTTGGCATTTTCACAACTGGAATGAGGAATTGTAAATTCTGCGGCAGGACAATTTAACACATGGCTGCTACTTTTTGCAATAATATTAGCTTACTGTCTGCTCCTGTAGAATTTCTAGCTAGCCGGTGCGCACCAATGTATTCATTGTGTGTAAGAAAGTAAAAACATAATACAATTACATTTGGAATTATGTTTTAAATTACGGAGGAATATGGGAAAAAGTCAACAAGAAAATGTGACAATTGTTCCCTGAATGTGAAAGGTTAATGTTAAATTTCTGGTAGTCAAAAGCAACCTGAAATTTCTCGCCATTCTCTTCTCAATGTTGCTCTTCAATTTGAGGGATGGTGTAAGAAGGAAACAGTGAGCAATAAGTCTTGTGGTTATTAAAACACATTTTTACTTCCAATGAAACTACATGTCGCAACTCTGTTAGAGTTTCCTCTGTTGTCAAAACTGTATTGACAATGTCAATTGACACAGAATCAGCCATAAAATTAAAACCAAATTGTGACTGGACCAGAACATCTACAAAATGGTAGGTCTTGTGGAGTGTTTAATATTATGCAGTGGTAGTTACAAAAAGTGGTGAACTGGTGACAGGGTCATGGGTGCCCAAGACTCATATATGTATATGGGGAATAAAGGCTAGCCTGTCAGGTCTGATCCCTCAGAGCTACTGTACAAATTGCTGAAAATGTTAAAGGTGTTGGCCGCTTTCTAGTTAGTGTCGATCAGTGTGTTTGTGAGATGATTATATGGCCAAAGGCATAACTACCATAGCGGGAAACCATGCGACTGCTATAAGGCCCAAGGCAAGAGGGGGCCCAGTTGGGATCATCTCCTCTTCTACTGGGGGTGAAAACTTGGTCAGGACTCTACCCTCTAAAGGGACAACTTTTAGCAAATGAGGCAGTGGAAAAATGGCCCAAGGGTCATTGAAAGGGGTTTAGGAGGAAACCCTTCTGTCCTGTGTGGGGGCCTGGTTTGATCCTTGCTATGGGGTCCTTCTCTATGTACACAACTGTATATGGCACTTACTAATGTAGCCTTTGTTGAAATTCTACATCATTTTAATCAGGTATGTCCTGTTGTTTACCAAGTCTTTTGTACTGTCCACACAGAGGTCTTGTCCATAAAATGGCTGCTGATGGAGGGTCATGTGACTAGGCAAAAATAACTCCAGACAGATTACTCAGCCTTCTCCATTCAAATGCATGGCACCTAGCATCTCGTTCTGTAGGGAGTTTGGTGCAGGTGCAGTGCGACTGAATAGAGGAGACATCACATGAAAGTGGTGTGTCTGGTCACAGACAGACTCTTGATCATCAGCCATCTTGTGGACAGGACCTCCATGTGGACAGCACAGAAGATTTGCCTAACACGCATAACATGGGTTATAAAATGTAGCAAATGGCACAGAATATTAACAAAGCTATAGTCATATAGTGTCATATAGATCAAATCTTAGGTCAAATCTTACATATACATCGGTCAACTTGTCAGAAAGTGGTCAACCCCTTTAATATTGGCTATGTCAGTAAATATAGTACATCACAGTTTGCTACATATGGGATGTGTAGTGGCAGTACCAAACTGACCTCTGTCCACCACTGAAAGGACCCACAATGAGCATATGAGCATCAGAACTGGATTATGGATAAATGGAAGAAGGTGCCCTGGTCTGTTTGTTTATTTAGTTTTTTACATCACATGTAGTGCTGAGCAAATTGAACCTGACGAAGTGGAATTCGATCTGAATTTCAGAATAAATTTAATTCACCGCAAAGCCGAATTTCCTCGTGCTTCGTGGTAACTAGAGATGAGCGAATCGATTCGTCGATTTGTTGATTCGTATCGATTCTTGGGAATTTTTAGCTGCGAAGCGAATCCGAATATTAGGTGATTCGCTTCGGCTTTGTATGCATTCGCTACATAGTTTGTCCTATAAATTGTACGCTATTGCTACGTATAAGTTACTCTATACGCTGTTACGTACAAATTTAATTCATTAGCGATTAAGACTCCGCCCTGGTAGCTCCGCCTCCTTCTCCAGTGCGAGAGGAAGACGAGGCAACTCAGGCAATTAAGATGGCGAGACAGCGAGGCCCTGACTGGGGAGGCATGGTGTGGGGCACCGACTCCTATGAGGAGAAGGAACCGGAGGAGATCTACATCTCTCAACATGTTCGGCAGCCTAAGAAGTCGGTTGAGGTGCCCGCTGAGGTGTTCACTCCGCCGGCTGACGTGGCGGAGGCGGCAGGAGTTCCCGCTCCGCCGCGCAAGGACTACTCCCTTGACCAAAATTTGATGGTCCCCGAAGCTGTCAGCCGGAACGCCCTGACCCTCTGGGAATACAAAAAGTTGGTAGAGGAGTGGGTTGTGCAGGTGTTGGAGCACCCACAGTCTGGTGATCCCAAGCTGGAGCGCAGAAATGGTACCATTATGTGGTTCAGTGTCGAACGGGGAGTTAGTTTTATCGAAGATGAGGAGACAGCAGAAGAATTATACGTAAACCGCCGTTCTGTAAAGCGGCCGTATCTTCCGCCCGTCCGCCACAATCTCCATGCAAGGGATTACATGGAGTATACCCCTATGAAGAGCCTCCAAGGCCCCTTTGCTACTGGGGTGAAACTCCTTACACGACCAGCTACTCCTGCAGCGCCCACAGAAGACTGGACTGAGGAGGCCCAGGCCGCAGAAGAGGCTTGGTGTTCCCATGAGACCAATGATGGGACTCTGCGATCTGAGGAGAAATCCCAAGCTCAGCTGTAACCCCTGATACCAGAGTTGCCGCCGCCGCCGATCCTTCATGTGGGACAGATGACCACCAACAGTTTCGTGTACCAGCCATCAGTGGTACAATACCAACTGCCATGCCCATGGCAGGTGCAGGCCGCACAGTCCGCCACTCGCGGAAGACCGTTACCGGAGCCCTTACAGCCGGAGATTCTGTCACCTTGTATGCCGGCGGGAGGATCTGGCCCCTACAAGGTAAAGGGCAAGGCCCAAGTTGCCACGGCCCTTGCCAGTGTGACCGCCCGGTCACTACCAAGGCCATCCCTGAGAGGTCGGTGGAGCTCTGCAGCCACAGCCAGTGTAGCTTTCATTAGGCAGGAGCGCCCTCTCATGTCTTTTAGCTCCAGCAGCAGTGAAGAGGACCTTTTATGGGAGCCACAACGTGGACTTTACTTGAAGGGTGAGCACTAGTTGGCCTTTGTTTTTATTTTTGTTGCCATGCGTTTGTCCTCACCCAGATGGACATGTATTGTCAGGACTCCCCCCATCAAAAAAAAGTTTTAACCAAGTTGCGCATACCTGTGCCTTATCCCTTTTTCCCCCTTTTCAGGTTATTGGGGAGCCCCTTGAAAGAGGGTTTTTTAAGGAACCTTTGCTGCTATTTTATTACCCATTTGGATTACCTATGTGGATTACAAATTACAACTGAGTTTGGGACTCTGTTCCAGTTGTATGACAAGCATCAGAAGAAAAGAGACTTAAACGTGTCCGTGAGCATACTATGTAGGTGATATTTAAAATGTTTACATTATACCTATAATGTATTTTTACTATATTGTTTGCACTAATGTTTTTACCTTTCAGCAACGTTTTCAAGTATATTGCCCATTGTGTGTATTTCTTTACAGGTACCGCAATGTGTCCTCATATTCACTTTATTGTATGGTGGATGGTTGCACTATGCACTTAGCCGGATAGACAGCTCCTTACTTGTTCTACCTCAAATATACATACTGCCTCTGAGGGCGATTTCAGATCTGACCATTTATGCTGCATCTGGCCCGGGGTCCGCAAGGTGTCGAAACGATGGCGCAAGCCTCGGATCACCTGCTGGATCACCTCCTTTTTATGCTGGTTCGGGTGGCGGTGTGTGCCATCGGAATCCTGCCGGTCCATCAGCTGGACTATGTATTTCAGCTGTGCAGCAGAGCTAAATGATGAGGATCGCCTGGATGCCATTTTCTAAAATTCGCTCTGCCTCTGAGGAGTGCACGCCGCGGCCTCTCGTCGTGCGTGCCTGCGTATTGCGTAATCGCGTAGACAATAGTATGCTGATGATTCGTACGCTATTTGTACGCTCATGCGTACGTCTTCTGAGAAGTTGCGCACATTTTTTAAAAGAGTGTTCATTATTAGTGCGCAAATGTTCGCTAATAGCACATAATAACGTATATTTTGAACGCAAATACAACAAATCTATTCGTCGAATATACGAATCTTAGGAAAAGTTCGGCGAATGTTCGGCGAATAAAATTTTGAATGATTTGCTCATCTCTAGTGGTAACGAATCAAATTTACCTGAAAAAGTGTAAAAAAAAACAAAAAAAAATCATACTTTCCTCCTCCATTTGCTTGTGACGTGCTGGCTGACTCTATCTTGATTGAAGATCTCATATGAAATCCCATACACGGTGACATATGATGTCACCATGCCAGCCAATGTGATGGTGTTATCACGGGCCGTGCAAGATTTTGCCCCAGATCTTCTAGCAAGATGGCAGCGGCCGACCCGTCGAGAGCAAATGGATGAGGCAAGTATGAAAAATGTATTTTTTTCTTTTAATTTTACACTGTATTATTACTATCAGATGCCGTGGTCATGTATGATCGCGGCATCTGAGCAGTATAATTATGGAGAGAAGCGCAATCGCTAGTTCCCTGTCATTGCACCCACTGATTACAAAGAAATGCAAAATAAAAGCAGCCAAACATTTAGAATACTTCACTCGTCTCTAATCATATGGATGGCCGGGTGCTTGTGCATCACTTACTTTGGGAAGAGATGGTGCCAGATGCACTATGGGAAATGGAAGCAGTATGAATACTCTGAGCAATGTTCTACTGGGAAATCGTCCTACCATTCATGTTGCTGTCATGTTATACATAATTAAACATTTTTGCAGACCAAGTATGGTACATCTCATTATGGCAACAGCAATTCCTAATGGAATGTCAGTGACTTCCCTTCCACACCGCAAAAAAATGTTCAGGAATGGTTTGAGGAACATAACAAAGAGCCCAAGATGTTGACTTGGTCTCAAAATTACAGTCAATGTGATTAAGTATTTGACAGATCTGTTGGAAAAATGAATCTGATCCCTGAGGAATTTACAGGCGTCAAAGATTAGCCTTAACATATAGGTGCCAGACAACAGGACACCAGGAGGGCTCTTGTGGTCTTACGGGGTCCAAGCCCCTACAGGGCATAGCTGTTTGGCAGTACAAGGGGGACCTCTTAGAATTATGATCTAGACCAGATATTATGTGATGTGTTTTCTATTCTATTACAGTGTATATCCTATGTATATTGGCTCTCTTATTTGAGAAGGTTGGCCCACAAAAAAAGGAAGGAAGAAAGGAAGTGACAAGTGAAAGTTGATAGGAAATGATAGCAAATATTTCCCAATCTAGAGCAAACAGCCACCTCACCGATCAGACCAAAAAAGAAAGCTGTGTGCAAACACAGATATTGAGCATAAACCACACAAAAGGGAAAGGAAAACTAACTGTGACTTTGCTAGAGGAAAGAAATGTAGGACTTATTTTTCGGGAACTTATAATATGAAATGTACTCTTCCAGGGTTCAGTATTTACATTGTTTTTATAAAACTGTGTTTTATCCATATTTAATAGAATTATCCAATCAGGACCACACACTTCAAATAGTGCATATTACTGTGGTATAAAAGGGTAGAATTTTTTTTAACTTTTACACAGTTTTTTTAGACTAGGCATATTCCTTGATTTCATGAGTCATGGGCCTCAGATAAATGTGGCTTCCAGGACTGAGTGATTTTTCTTTCCATTTTTATCAATTGTGCATTCCAATTAATTCCAAATGATGCATTCCAAGAACATATTTTATTTTTCCACCACGCCGAGGGCTTGTTGTTTTGCAGGATGACTTTTAGCTTTTATTGGGGTAAATACAATTTTTCCTTAGTTTTTATTTAATTATTTAGGGGAGTTGGGGGGAGGATAAGGAGCAACAACAATTCTGATGGTACTTTTTATACTGTGTAACATAAATAATATGTTAACTTTATTTTATGTGTTGGTAAGATTACAACAATACAAAATTTAGATTTAGTTTTTGTATACTTTTGGTGATTAAAAATCATGTTAAAAAATTATTTTTAACGAATTCTGACATTCTTAACTTTTTTATTTTTTTCATTAATGAAGTCATATGGAGGCTACTTGAACCATTTTATGGTACATATAATATATTATTTAGCCGTACTTCATTTTTAGAGAGGGAATGGGTAAAAACAGCAATTCTGGCATTGCATTTCTGATTTTTTCATGCCATATACAATATGGATTTAATTTTCTTTATAAGGGTTCTAATGATGACAGCATTATCATATAACTATTTTGACTAGTTCTAAAAAATGAATTTCTTAGATTAAAAAAAAAATTGTTTTCTGTTTATTAATTTCTTATGGGCAGAGCTGTAACAAGGCTTTCTTTTAGCCAGGGCAAATGTTCATTTCACTGCCCCTCACCCTTCTAAACATCCTGGTCCACTCAAAGGTGGCTTGTTGATGCTTTAATAACATGTGTAAGCCCTCTGTCAAACTTCTTAGATACAGTGCCTTGCGAAAGTATTCGGCCCCCTGGAACTTTTCGACCTTTTGCCACATTTCAGGCTTCAAACAAAAAGATATAACATTTTACATTTTTGGTGAAGAATCAACAACAAGTGGGTCACAATTGTGAAGTGGAACAAAATTTATTGGATCATTTAAACTTTTTTTGTAATAATAAAACTGAAAAGTGGGGCGTGCAAAATTATTCGGCCCATGTACTTTCAGTTCAGAAAACTCACTCCAGAAGTTCATTGAGGATCTCTGAATGATCCAATGTTGTCCTGAATGACTGATGAAGATAAATAGAATCCACATGTGTGTAATCAAGTCTCCGTATAAATGCACCTGCTCTGTGATAGTCTCAGGGACCAAGGAACACATCAGGCAGGTCCGCTATACTGTTGTGGAAAAGTTTAAAGCCGGATTTGGATACCAAAAGATTTCCCAAGGATCCCAAGGAGCACTGTGCAAGCGATCATATTGAAATGGAAGGAGTATAAGACCACTGCAAATCTACCAAGACCCGGCCATCCCTCTAAACTTTCATCTCAAACAAGGAGAAGACTGATCAGAGATGAAGCCAAAAGGGCCCATGATCACTCTGGATGAACTGCAGAGATCTACAGCTGAGGTGGGAGAGTCTGTCCATAGGACAACAATCGAACACTTCACAAATCTGGCCTTTATGGAAGAGTGGCAAGAAGAAAGCCATTTCTCAAAGATATCCATAAAAAGTCACATTTACAGTTTGCCACAAGCCACCTGGGAGACACACCAAACATGTGGAAGAAGGTGCTCTGGTCAGATGAAACTAAAATCCAACTTTTTGGAAACAATGCAAAACGATATGTTTGGCGTAAAAGCAACACAGCTCATCACCCTGAACACACCATCCCCACTGTCAAACATGGTGGTGGCAGCATCATGGTTTGGCCCTGCTTTTCATCAGCAGGGACAGGGAAGATGGTTAAAATTGATGGGAAGATGGATGGAGCTAAATACAGGACCCTTCTGGATGAAAACCTGTTGGAGTCTGCACGGACTAGGATGGAGATTTATCTTCCAACAAGACAATGATCCCAAACATAAAGCAAAATCTACAATGGAATGGTTCAAAAATAAACATATCCAGGTCTTAGAATGGCCAAGTCAAAGTCCAGACCTGAATCCAATTGAGAATATGTGGAAAGAGCTGAAAACTGCTGTTCACAAACGCTCTCCATCCAAACTCAAAGAGCTCAAGCTGTTTTGCAAGGAAGAATGGGCAAGAATTTCAGTCTCTAGATGGGAAAAACTAATAGAGACATACCCCAAGCGACTTGCAGCTGTAATCGCAGCAAAAGGTGGCGCAACAAAGTATTAATGCAAGGGGGCCGAATAATTTTCCACGCCCCACTTTTCAGTTTTATTATTACAAAAAAAGTTTAAATGATCCAATAAATTTTGTTCCACTTCACAATTGTGACCCACTTGTTGTTGATTCTTCACCAAAAATTTAAAACTTCTCCACAACAGTATCACGGACCTGCCTGGTGTGTTCCTTGGTCTTCATGATGCTCTCTGTGCTTTAAACAGAACCGTGAGACTATGACAGAGCAGGTGCATTTATACGGAGACTTGATTACACACAGGTGGATTCTATTTATCTTCATCAGTCATTTAGGACAACATTGGATCATTCACAGATCCTCAATGAACTTCTGGAGTGAGTTTTCTGAACTGAAACTAATAAAAACGAGTAATTTTGCACGCCCCACTTTTCAGTTTTATTATTACAAAAAAGTTTAAATGATCCAATAAATTTCGTTCCACTTCACAATTGTGACCCACTTGTTGTTGATTCTTCACCAAAAATGTAAAATGTTATATCTTTTTGTTTGAAGCCTGAAATGTGGCAAAAGGTTCAAAAGTTCCAGGGGGCCGAATACTTTTGCAAGGCACTGTATCTAGGTATGGTTTCAGGTTCAAGTTTTCTGATGCAGTTTTGGAAGCCAAAGACAGGGATGAATTCAAAGAAGAGGAGAAGTTTCATCTGTCCTTTACACTTTCTTTTCTTTTGGATCCACTCCTGAATTTGGCTTTCAAAACCGCATCAGGAAAGCTGACCTGTGTGACTACACTCTAGTAGTCAGATAATCAAGTCTGATAGCATATGAATGTATAAGTATATGAGTGTATCAGTAGCCAACAGCTAGGAATTAAACTTCTTAAATGGGTTATTCCATGAAGACCATTTTTCCCTTGTCCACAGGATCAGAGACCCCAGTAGTCTAATTCCTGCTGATCATGAAAAAGGCCTCTCCCATTTGGATGGAGCGGCAGTCGCCATGAACCCAGCTCCTCCATTCAGCTCTATGGGTCTGCTGGAAATAACCAAACGCTTGTGCTCGGCTCTGGCAGTGGACACAAAAGTGTCCGTTCCTCCTTTTGAACACTGAGCACAGACTCCATTCTCATGATCAGCGAGGACCCCAGCAATCAGACTGCCGAACACTTATTCGCCATAAAGATAAAGCATAAATTGTCTACATGTTAAAACCCCTTTTAATTCTTATAAGGACCTGCAAGGAGCTACCTGATGAATGCTTAAAACAATCCCATGTAACAAGTGTGACTCAATCATGACTTCAAAAACTAGTGAAAGGAGGAAGTGTGTAGAGGCATTAGAAGCTACGGAAAAGGTGCCAGGGGCATCAGAGTATAATTTTAAGGCAGCCCTTAATATACAGTATATTTTGAAAAATGTATTTCTTCCAATGACTTATTATGGCATTTAGTATGAAAATATTTTTAATGTGGCCATCTACATCAATTTGTCAGGAAGCATTCTTAGGTGGTGAATAACAAAATATGCTTCTAATTGTTTCTTTATAATTTATAATCATTCCATGGTTATGGCTATAATGTAAGAATCATTTCTCATCTTCTTAGTTCCACAGAGACTTAACCATGTGAAATTAATTCAGTCGTGGAGATATATGCGTCAGCAGCAGAAGAAGTTACATAATTGAGAGGCCTTTCTCTCCTTGAGTAGTTTATTAGCCGGTGATTTGCAATGTGCAGAACAGATACATAATACACAGCTCCATGAGAGTCTCTTATATGCAGGGCTGTCTGACTCTGAAGAAGTCTGTTGTCTAATTATTCCTTTGCGTGCCCACTTGAATGATAGCTTGGCGAAGAGAGCAGGTCTATCTGACATAGCATAATAGCCTAACTACTGCACTGTGTCTCCTTCTGGCTTCAAATAAAATTACTGAAACTTCTATACATAGCTGCAGTGTTGGAGCACAAGAGTAAATGATTCTAGAGGCCCTTCCTCTGTGTATACAAGACATGAGCAAGTCTACTTTTAAGTAATTGTTATCATTGCACATGCAGGACCTAACAGGTTAGGATAACTGTAGACATTAGGAAGCACTGCTGTTAAAGATGAGCAACGTTTTGAAAAATTTGATTTGGCAACTTTGCCCACGTTTGCCTAAAATTTAGATTTGTTAAAAAGTAATTAATCACGAATCACTATAAATCCATCCAGGCCATTCTGTCTTAGGGTACGGCCACATGGAGCGGCCATGCTGTGGGCAGTTTGCTGCCATGCCGCGGTGAAGAGCCACACAGTCAATTAGCCCGCAGCTAGCTTTCACTTAATAATGAAAACCGGACTGTATAGTCCTTCTTCATTGTTAATGGCCGCTCTGCACCTTTAAACAGGGGCTGTTTCTAGTATGGGGTTTGGCTGTTATATTATTGCTGTTCTGGCCTGCAATCTCATGCAGGTTATTTGACAGTAAACACAGACTATTAATCAGCTCTGGCATACCCACTTCTCCAACCCCAGCGCTCTCGTGCCCTACAAGTAGGATCCCATTTTCTGCCATCTGCTTTTCCACATCATCTAACCGGAGCCCAAAACTGATGGTGTGTACCGGGCCACTGTATAGTTACATCGGCTACATATATGGTATGTCCACCAGAGGGATCTGGTTACCAGTTCCAAGGTCAGCCCTAGCGCCACCTAGTCCTTAGGGGTTCATTATTTAGGCCTACCTAAAAGGGTTATCCAGGCTTTTGGTCTTGTTTCCTAGTGGGACTAAACAATTAAAAGAAAAAGTGAAAATAAAATGTTTAAAAATATAAAATTATTATAACCACAAAACTCATTTTAACCATGAAAAATGCTTTATTAAGTAAAAAGCAAGAATATTAAAAAAACTTCACATAATTGATATTGCTGCATCCATAATGAATCGCACTTTATAACTAATGACCTTTACTTTATTAATCATACTTTATAACTAACAATGTAAAGAATAATGATGCCAGAATTACCTTACCTCCTTATTTTCACAAAATGGAATAAAAAGTGATGAAAAAGTTGCATGTATCCCAAGATTGGCTCTCAATCAGTACCCACAAAAAAAAATTAAAAAATACCTCTTAGAATCTAATTTCTTTAAAAAAATGTAAACTACTTTTGCACAGGCAAAATCATTGCAATAATCATACTCAAATGTAGTAAAAAAAAAATAAGGTAAAGCGTCATTTGTTCCTCATATTGGCTGGTGCAAAATTAAAAACATAAATAAACAATGATAGAATTGTCATTTTCTGTTTTCCCAAAAACAATTCAGGATATTTTTCAGCACTTAGATATTGATGACTTCTCCGTAGGATAGGTCATCATTATCAGATCTGTGCTGGTTGAACACCTGGTATTCCCACCGATTAACTGTTACCTGCACAGGTGATATCAGATGTCAGAAGATAAAGTAAGCAGTGCATGGAGCCAGAACATCACAGCTTCATACACTGTGTATTGGCCATTCTTTGGTATTGTAGCTGAAACTCCTATTCAAATGAATGTGAGCTGAGCATAGTCAGACTTGGCATTTCTGAGGCCCCAAGCAAAGTTATGTCTGCAGTTAGGATGCAGATACAGTTGAAAGTTGTAGCTTTCTGCTGCCTGAGGTGTAGACTGAAATGGTCCTCCACCCGTTGCAAAATTATTTGGCCCCCTCCCCCATGACAGTATTTATAATTGCCCCCTTTATTACCTTCAGTATTTATAAAGGTCCACTGTAGTGCCCCCAGTATTTGTAATGCCCCAGTAGTGCACCAGTATGTTTAATGCCCCAGTACTTATAATTGCCCTCCTGTAGTGCCCACAGTATTTATAATGGCCCCCTGTATGGTTAATTTCACCCAGTGGTGGTCCCAGTATTATATACTCCCAATTCATAATGCCCCAATAGTGCCTATAGTATGCTTAATGTCTCTCAGTAGTGCCCACAGTATTTCATGCCCCCAGTATTTTTAATTGCCCCCTTGTAGTGCCACCAGTATTTATAATGACCCCAGTATGTTTAATGTCTGCCAGTAGTGCTCCCTGTATTATAATGCACCCCTGGCCCCTCCCCAGCACTTATAATGCTTTCCATCCTCTGTACTGTACTGTGCTCCCAGTGGTACCAGGCAAGAAAAAAAATCATACCACCCCATATAACCCTTTGAGTCTCAGATGCTCAACACTGATCGCGGCATCTGAGACTCACATTCAGCCTATCAGGGGGTTAACCAGGGGTTAAAACAAAAAAATACAAACTCACCTCATCCATTTGATTGCGGAGAGCCCATTGTGGCCATCTTGATTGAAGAAAACATGGCAATTCTCATCACTGATTATGTCACCGATGAGGTATGTTTTTTTTACCGCCATTTCAGGAAAAACTCATTCATTACCATGAAGCACCAAGAAATTTGGATTTGTGGCAAATCGAATTTTTGATTTGCTCAACATAATGATGACCTATCCTCAGAATAGAGCATCAATTTCAGATCATTGGGGTCCATCTCACAGCACCCTTGCCTGTCAGATGCTTGAATGGTTCACGGCCCTTGTGTGGGCACTGGTCCTCTTCATTGTTTACCTGCATGCCGTCTACATTCAAGTGAATGGGAAAGAAAAGTGGAATTACATTGCACCACCACCACAATGTAGATGGCATTGAAGAGGATGCAGGGCACAAGCGCTGCGGCCCCTTCAAACAGATGATCGTGAGGGTGCTGAGAGTCGGACCCGCACCAATCTGACATTGATGATCTATCCTGATGATAGGTCATCAGTATAAAGTGGAATACCCCATTCACATACAGCTTTTCAATTACTTGCCCCCAAAAAAATTTGTAGTAATGGCAAATGACTGGTTCGGAAGCACGAGTGTAAAAGTAGGGAACACATTCAGCTAATGTTTTATTTTTGACTGAAATTTTCTTTAAGGGCAAAAAATGTATGGCCTACCTATAAAGCCTATGCTGACAATAGTCTTCTTCATACTGTAAGTGCCTCAGTCTCAATGGCCCATCGAACAAAACACCAAAGTAAAAAGGGAAATCAAGAAACCACAAGCGAGTAACAAAGAAGAAGTCACACAATAAGGTTATTGTTATCCTCTTACAAGCATACAGAGATTCCTACCGTAATCTTGATTTCATCTTTTTCAATAATGCATTATCTAAAGGCGCAAATAAGTAAAACAAGTTATTTCCAAGCAAAAATAATTGCTATTGTGTCAAGTAAAAAATTTTTTAACAAGCTGATATAGGAAAGCAAAAGTCTTGCAATATTCATGAAAGAATTACAATTGTCATACAAATAGAACTGAAGGAAAACATGCAAAAAGCTAAACATACACATAATAAAGTTTCATTCGTATTTTCCTGAGAATTTGCATACTTACCTTTAGCCTGCTTAGATTACAGACATTTAGCATAATTGTTTGGACAAAGGCCAACGTTCTGCACTGTATAAGTACAGAAAATGCAATTTAGATGATATTAGCAGGGCTGTCCATCACCAGCAATAGTAATATACCAACCCACTAATAATACAATCTAGTGGGTTGCGCTTCCTTAAAAATAAATTGTATAGACTGAATATTATAAAGCTTTAGTGGTTTTTATGATGTAAAATCCACACAACAAATTAAGTTGCACCATTGTTCGAGAAAATTATAGAGAAATATTTGTTAATATTTGTTTGGATTTCTATGGGACATTTTTACCATTGGTTGGATAGGTTCTATTCTGCTTTTGTAGAATAATATAGCCTGCTTTTCTATTCTCCCCATTACAATATTCCACAAGCAGCTACTCATCTGTATATCTCATGCAGTCAGCGGCCACAAGCAACAGGTCATGTCTTTATGTGCAATCAGGTGCAGTCATCACAACTTGATGCCAGGTCTATCTCAGAAACCCATTTCCCCACTGACTTCTCTTGGAAAATGAGATGCTGTGGTTCCTAACTGCATCATGTCCACATCAGGACTTGTGGCCTTGTGACCGTACCTAATGGAGAGTTCCCAACTTTCTTCCCTACAGGTGATGTCAGATGTCAGAAGATAAGCTGCCAGAGGTGTCTGGCAACACCTCTATCTCTCTAGTGACAACACATATACACTCAACACATTGAATGTGTATGTGTATGGGGGAGTCTGGAGAGAGCTATCAGCTGAACGATCATACAACCAACAACCACTGAATGTGTCTGGCCAGCTGCGCCTGCGGCTGCTGGCCAGGTCCATGAGTACCTGATGGTCCTAGCATTAATTAAGGCTGAGAACATCCGATCATTATGTACCTGGCCAACAGGTATGAGAAGGGCACCGATGACCCCCTGGGCATCAGCCCACTGGTAGGGTATATGGCCAGGGCACCCCTGGCTGTATATATGATTTATGAGAAAGTTTCCCTTATGTATTTTTATCTTATGATATACAAAGTGGGAGGCCTGTTTGTGATGTCACGTTCTGCTTGGGATAATGCCATCCTTCATATTGCCTGTACAGAATTAAAGTCTTTGAGCACAAATAAACTGGGGGCATTTTTACTGGCACTGGGGGCATTTTTACTGGCACTGGGGGCATTTCTTACTGGCAGATGGGGGCACTGGGGGAATTTTTACTGGCACATGGGGTCACTAGGGGCATTTGTTACTGGCACATGGGGGCACAGGGGGGCATTTCTTACTGGCACATGGGGGCACTGGGGGCATTTATTACTGGCACATGGGGCACTGGGGGCATTTTTACTAGCACTGGGAACATTTTTACTGGCACTGGGGGCATTTTTACTGGCACTGGGGGCATTTCTTACTGGCACATGGGGGCACTGGGGGCATTTGTTACTGGCACATGGGGGCACTGGGGGGCATTTCTTACTGGCACTGGGGGCATTTCTTACTGGCACTTGGGGGCATTTCTTACTGGCACGGGAGCACTGGGGGCATTTTTACTGGCACTGGGGGCATTTTTACTGGCACATGGGGCACTGGGGCATTTTACTGGCACATGGGGGCACTGGGGCATTTGTTACTGGCACATTATTGGGGTGAAATTTTGGGGGCACTTCTGGCACATTATTGGGGACACTTCTTACTGGCACATTGGAAGCATTATTACTTCTGGGGCACAGATGGGGCCATTAGTACTGTTGGGGGCACTATTACTAACAAGTGCACTCTGGCAGAGAATTATTAGTTGGGACTTTGGGGAGCACTATTACTGTGGGGGGCACCCTGACACAGTATCAGCATAGCGCAGTTATTTCTGGGGGACGTTATGTTTACACTATTACTGTCAGGGACACTATTTGCTGGGCGCAGTTATTTTAGGACACTGTGTGCCAATAATTATTGAAGGGCACTATCTGTGTGGTACTAGTGGCATAGTACTGGGGGTGGTAGGATGATTTGTCCAGAAGACGGGAGGATGATGGAAAAGTAGTAAACTAAGATTTTTTTTCTGTCAAACTGCAGAGATGAGAAATGGCTGAAAAATGCCGTCTGGTCTGAAAGGAGAAGATGAGGAAAGAGAAGATCTACATCAGAGGAGACGTCACTGGATGTAAGAGGTATGGGGCCCTGTATTACACTAGATGTAAAAGGTATGAGGCACTGTATTAGGCTACATTCACACAAACATTTTTGCAGACTGCAAATTGCGGATCCGCAAAAAAAGGATGATGTTCTGTATGGCATCCGTTTTTTTTTGCAGATCCACTGTGACAATGCCTATCCTTGTCCGCAAAACGGACAAAAATAGGAATGGACATACAGATGCGGACAGCACACAGTGTTCATTTAAGTGAATGGGTCCGCATCTGAGCCGCAAAATATGCAGATCGGAGGATGTGAATGTAGCCTTACCCTGTATGTTCTGTAGTGATATATGTAATGTTAGGAGGGAAAAGGTTAGGGTGAGAATTTGGCATGGGGGGGGAGGTTAAATTTTTGACTTGGCCGGCAGAAATCTAGGTGCACCAGCACTGAGGGAAGGGGGATGGGCCCAAGCTGAACTCTTGCACCAGGGCCCATGAGCCTTTAGCTACGCCCCTGAAAGTGGGCATCATGTTTGTGAAACATCCAAAGAGGTTTCCCTGTTCCCCCACTGCTTGTATATCAAATTGGAACAGCGCGTACCAAACCATTTTAACTTTATATGGATATTTCCTTTTGAGAAATCTGCATATATACTCAATTTAGAGATGAGTGAATTTCCTGAAATTAATTTCTTGTCTGATTTGGCAATTTATAAAAAAAAAATTCAGTTCGGACTTGAATCCTTTCTACCCAAATCAAAGCTCTAAAAATCAGTCTCCTAGGAATTTTTTTCTGAAAAAAAAAAGATTCCTAGAAGGGAAGAGAAAGACCTGCACGTAATACTTCTTTGAGTGAGACATGTAAGCAAGTTTTCTTGCCAAAAGGACAAGAGCACTGAATGTCCCAGAATAATGCTTTTCTGAGACATGCAATCAAGTTCCACTTCCAAGGGTACTGAGTGTCTCAAGATAAAACTGCCCTGGTTAGCTGATTGTCCTTTAGGCTTCGTCCACACTTCAGTGTTTGGTCAGTGATTTCCATCAGTGATTTGTGAACCAAAACCACAGAACAGGTACAGATCTTTCCATCATACCTTATCTCTGTGTAGGCTTCACTTCTGGTTTTGCCTCTCAAATCACTGATGGAAATCACTGACCAAACACTGACGTGTGAACGAGGCCTTATGGTGCACATGGGGTACTCTTTCTCATTAAGGAGACTACCATCATTAGGCTTAGGCTTAGAGAGTTCTTAATATGCTTGACGAGTATTGTATGCCAGGCAACATTACTCTGGGTTCCTGGTAAAAATATATGCAAATTAGCATATGTTACAAATGTTGCATCAGATAGACTCAGTGTTCTTTTCTTTTTGGAAGGAAAGCTAATTTGCATACATTGAAAAGAACACTAAGACTATCTGATGCCTAATGATGGTGGTCTCCCTAATAAGAAAGAGAACCCACAGGGGCATTTTTCTCTGGAGTGATTCACAGTCCTCTTCTGCTTTTGGAAGGAGAATTGGCTTGCACATCTCCCTCAGAGAAGTGTAATGCTAGGATGTTTATTACTTTTGTAAAGAGAACTATCACGTGTCTCTCTGTCAAAACAAATCACAAGAAATTTGGGATGAACTCCAATTCAGTAGAATTAATTTGCTCATCTCTAATTTGATTAAACATTAGAGAACAGGAATGTAGTCTGGTTTATCTAATATCCCATATATATAGGCAAATATACAAACACTAGAGAAAGGTTTGATACCAGACAATTAGATGGAGAGGTGCAAACCTGGACATGTGGATGAGCATATGAGGGCACATTCTAAAATGCCGGTCTTAATAAAGCCCTAAACTGGTGGTGGACCTACCGGCCCGTCCCCTTCCCCATCTACTATATTAGGCCTAGTGTGAGTGGGGTGAAGTCGCAGATAGTGGCGCAACTAACCTCCAACTTAGGTATATTTCAGCATAGTAAATGGCCTCCATGGTACATACCTTTATCATTTTAGTTCTTTGAGAGAAACACAGTGCATCTAGGAGACCTGTCAGCAACAACTGAAAAAAAGGAACTAGATTTAATGAGAAGATTGTGCCCTCTAGTAGTTTGGAACATGGTAGAGAACATGAAATGCCACTCTTAGTTTTAAGTTAGAAGTGCAGTAATGAACTAAAAAAAATTCTTCACAGATAAAATAACGCGCTATATAACTTTGTATGAGTGGGAAAAAGACGGAAACATAAATCCAATTATCTGCACCACATCACTGGAAAAATGAGAATGACTCTACCATCCCTGTCCTTTAGAAGCGCCATACCTTGCTAAAGTACATTTTATGAAGAGAGATAACAAAGAATGTGTGCAGACATAAAATCCTACAATAAACAATAAAAGCCTGAACTGAATAAACTTATAAGAACTTTATTTTCACTGGGTTAGATCAGTGACAATGACAATAAAATGGAAATGGAAATGTGTCATCAGAAAATTACCTACTGTTTTGAATCAAGTTTTCGAGTTAGGCCACTTTCACACTAGCGGCAGCACAGATCTGGCGGGTGAAGGGTCCCGCCGGATCCGTGCTGCCGCAGGTGCACATGTGGGGCCGGAACCGCGCTCCGGCCCCACACATGTCAGACACAGTCTCAACATACATACATACACTTACACATACATACACATACATAAATACGTACACTTACATACATACTTACCTGGTGGCTTCTGGTTGTTGACGGCGCCTCATGTTGCGGTTTGCTCTCCGGTCTGTATACTGAAGAGAACTGAACGGAATGCATTTTGGAGCATTCCGTTCTCTTCAGTTCAGTTTTGTCCCCATTGACAATGAATGGGGACAAAACTGAAGCGTTTTATTCCGGTATTGAGCCCCTATGACGGAGCTCAATACCGGAATTTGTAAACGCTAGTGTGAAAGTAGCCTTAAAAAATTTTTTGTTATTTTTTAGTTAATTTTTAGTAATCTTTTATTTACAAAATGTTCACCATCTACATTTTAAAGATAAACCTAAACTCATGCAATTTTCACACTGGCCAATAGGCCTAAAATATGTTAAGACTTCCTGTTCTTTGAGAGCAGCCAAATGGGCCATAGACACAATGGACAGCGGGGACCTCATTGACTTCTGCATTTAACTAATTACCCATTGGGGTATAAATACCTGAATATTGTTTTCAGGTATACCCCTGATGCAATGTCCTGTGGAAAGCTAAAATGCAATGTGATTGCTACCTCAGTTTACCATATTTTTTGCCCTATAAGATGCACCGGCCCATAAGACGCACCTAGGTTTTAGAGGAGAACAATAAGAAAAAAAATTTTTCATTAAACCTCTGGTCAGACCACCAATCAGACCTAAGCTGACAGCCCCAATAAGACCCCTAATGTTAATAAGATCCCAATAAGACCTCAGATCAGACCCCCAATCAGATCCCAATGTGAATGACCCCCAATCAGACCTCAGATAATATCCCCATGCCTCATATCAGCCCCCATATGCCTCTCATCAGCCCCATTGCCTCACATCAGCCCCTTTACCTCTCATTAGCCCCCATTGCCTCTCATTAGCCCCCATTGCCTCTCATTAGCCCCAATTGCCTCTCATCAGCCCCCAATTGCCTCTCATCAGCCCCCAATTGCCTCTCATTAGCCCCCAGTGCCTCTCAGTAGCCCCCAGCACCACTCATTAGCCCCATTGCCTCTCATTAGCCCCCAAGCAGCCTTAAATTAGCCCCCAGCAGCATTATATGAGCCCCCCGTTGCCTCTCACCAGCCTCCAGCCACTTTATATCAGCCCCCTTTGCCTCCTGTTTTATAAAATAAATAATTACTTACCTCTCCTGCTCCTGGACGCCGCCGCTCGCCGCCGACCGCTCTCTGCCTTCCTCCTGCACTGTGAACTGGCACACACAGCATGAGGTCACAGAGCGCCCTCACGCTGTGCGCAGCCCTGCACAGCCGACAGCCGAGCGGAGGACCAGGAAGCGGTGAGTACAGAGTCTTCACCACTTCCTGGTCCTCCGGTGCTAATGAGCGCTTCCATAATGGAAGTGCTCATTAGCATTCGCCTCATAAGACGCAGGGGATTTTTTCCCCACTTTTGGGGGGAAAAAAAGGTGTCTTATGGGTCGAAAAATACGGTATTCTGTAAGCACGTATGTATTTATTGGAAATGTTACATGCTTTTACACTGCTCATGTTCCTGTGTAGACCTTATCTCTTCCAGAAGCGTCATCAATAAAAAGAGATATTACTGCTTGTATTCGTTTTTTAAAGCTCTGCTATTAAACGGGTTGACCAGGATAGGTCATCAATATCAGATCGGCTGGGGTTCTTCCCCCCCTTGGTCAGCTGTTTGAGGAGGCCACGGTTCTCTCAGCTTACCAAGAACTGTGTTGTCCCTTGGATAGCAGCTGTGCTTGGCATTGCAGCACAGCCCCATTTACGTGAATCTAGATGCAGGTGTATCTAAATTTCGCTCAGTAATAGAGGGAAATAAAGAGAGAAGAGGGGACGCACAATAGGGTAGTATGTTCGACAAAATGTATGTAATCAGCAGTTGATGAGAATGGAGGCTCACTTTTTTTGGTTGTGCTAAAGATAGGCACAACTCTATTGTAGCCGAAAAAGACCTTTGGTCACCAGGTATGCAGCCGCAGAGGTAGTATCTTTGAGATGGGATGCCCAATCCCACAAAGAGATGCTTATGAAAGATTCGGCCTCGGTGCAAAAGCACTGGCTTGTACAGTCCATGAAGTATCAAATTGTCTTCTTTATTTTCACAGATGAGCACATATAGATAAAATAACAATGTGTTTCGAGGAATCTAAGGTCCCTTTCAACAGGTTACAAGATCTTTCTGTGCTCTCAGGAACTCCCATTTACGTGAATGAGACTGAGCTGTACCTAGGCCATTTGACAAATAAACAAGAGTGATTCAGCCTTTTCAAACAGCAGATTGGTGGGGATGTCGGGAGTCAGACCCAAGTCAACCTGATACTGATGACCTATCCTGAGGATAGGACATCAGTATCAAAATCCTGGACAACTACTTTACTGTACTTTTAAATTACCTTGTGATATAGATGTATTCATAATGTTCCCATTTAGAAGAATGTGTGGAATTTTATCCACTTATATGGATACACCTAAATAAAATGGGAATGGTTGGTGATATTAACTTCCTGTTTCTGGCACATTAGTATATGGGAGGGGGGAAACTTTTCAAGATGGGTGGTGACTAGGGATGAGCGAACCGAACCGTAACGAACCAGATTTGTTACGAACTTTGCAAAAAGTTCGGTTCATCACCGAACCGAACTTTTGAAAAGTTCGTAACGAATCTGGTAAAAAAAAGAAAACGGTAACGCAAAACTGTAATTTTTTCACAGAATAGACCAGGATACAAGGGATTATTACTCCTATAATCCCTTGTATCCTGGTTTTCTGTGAAAAAAAAAATGTGTGATGTCACCCCACAGCCCCTGAAGTGCCTGAGCGTGCCGACATCTTGTCAGTGCGTCTCAAGACTTCAAAGGGAGAGGAGCTGCAGATTAGATAGACAGAGAAAAGATATATATATATAGATAGATAGCCAAAAAAGTAGATAGATACAGGGAGAGATAGAGAAGGAATAGAAAGGGTTAGTGAGAGAAGCAGGAGAGAGGAAGAGAAAGCTAGATATAGAAGATAAGGTGATAGATAGGGAAAGAGGCTGAGAAAGGAAGAGATAGGTAGAGGTAGGGAGAGAAAGTAATAAAAATAAAAAAGATGTGAGATCTACGGAGAGATAGGGTGATAAACAAAGAAATACTGAGAGAAAAGAGTCAGGACAGGTAGCATTCCTGTTCCGTGACCGTACACGCTACACGTTGCTGCTCAGCTGGGTGCCGTCAACCCCGTTTAGCCGCAACAAAAAAAAAGTTACAAAAAAAACTAAAAAAAAAGTTATAAACAAAGTTTTAAAAAAAAAGTTAAAAAAAGTTAAAAAAAAAGTTAAAAAAGTTATAAAAAAATAAATAAAGTTTAAAAAAGTATAAAAAAATACATTGTTTAATTTTCCCCCACCCAAATAAAAATATGTCCAAGCGTCCTACTTCCAGCACTTCCCAGGCAAGGAGTGCATCAGCAGGCGGTGAGGGTAGGAGAAGTGGCAGCACCAGACCCGGTGGCAGCAGGGGTAACAGGCGTGGCAGCAGGGTGCAGCTACCCCTGACGCCCACTGGTCATGTAAGAACCACACAGCCAGCGGTTCTAGATTGGCTTACCCAATCCTCCAGTTCCACTGCCCAAAGCTCCCAAACGAGGAGTCAAGCATCCGCTGGATCATCCGACACCACCCTTACATGGGATGGTCAGCGAGCGTCCTCTGCCCCGTCCCCTGTTATTAGAATGCCACTCACCTTTGGGGCACCTTCTGCCAGGGAACTGTTGGCAAACCTTGATCTGCCCTTGGAGTCTCTACCACTTTTTAGTGATGAGGAGGAGGAGGAAGAGGAAGTCCACCAAAGTCAGCGGGTGGAACGTAGTGAGACTCCAGAGGAGGTGTTGGCTGTAAGCAGTCAACAGAGCCAGGGAGGGGCATCCAGTGCCACACCTGATATTCTGTCCCAGCCACTGGAGGAAAGTAGCAGTGATGACGATGTCGCTGATCGGACATGGCGCCCTCAAGCAGCTTCATCCTCATCATCAGGGGAGGAAACAGAGGTGCCACCGACGCAGCAACATCCCACTGTTTCAAGGAACCGAGGCACAAGAGGGAGGGGTAGAAGCCAAGCTACCAGGCAGAGATCACCCTCTCAAAGCCTTGGTCCTGAGAGGGCACCCTCAGGCAGCAGTGGCAGTCAACAGGCAGCAAGACCCCCCGTGGCTGTCAGCAAACCACGGTCCTCTGTCGTCTGGCAGTTCTTCCGCCTGGGGAAAGATAAGCACATCGCTTTGTGCCTGCTGTGCAATGAGAGGGTCAGTCGTGGCAGGGGTGATAATCTCGGGACAACATCCATGCGAAAGCACATGGAAAGGCAACACCAACAGGCCTGGAAGAACCGTGACCCCAATACCACCTCCTGTCAGGATGCACCATACACTGCAGATCCCATCATGCAGCATCCTCTCAGTGGAACTCAGGGCTCGTCAGCCTCAGGTGCCAGCACCTGCGTATGTCCGGACGGCACTATAGTACTGAATGCCGTTTGGTGAACGGTATAAAAATGCCCTGTGGATTTTACTCAGCAGACCCGCAGCCCCATGTGAAGGTACCCATAGGGTGAGGTTTTTTGGGAGTGACCAAAGAGAGGGCGGGAAGGTCACTCCCATACCCCATCAGGGGTTTTTCCCCTACCCACTTTAAAAGATAAGTCCAGGCAATTAATAACTTTCTGTGCCCTTACTTGAACCAGAAACTTATAAATTGCCCGGACTTATCCTTTAAAGGGAACCTGTCATCTCCGAAACACCCCCTGAACTAGAGTAAGCGTTGTATAGTGTAAGTGATGCTGAATCCGAATATGTAAGTTTTATCTTCAGACTCACTTCCATTCCGACGCTGTGCTCCCACAAACCTGCAGTAAAATGCATTCAGTGGATTCCGGTGCTCACTCACATAATGGAGAGGACTCAAAGAAGAGTCCACTGAGTGCATTTTACTGCAGGTTTATGGGAGCACAGCGTCAGAATGGAAGTGAGTATGAAGATAAAGCTTACATATTCGGATTCAGCATCACTTACACTATACAACGCTTACTCTAGTTCAGGGGGGGTTCCGAGATGACAGGTTCCCTTTAAGCCAGCTGTTGACAGCACTAAAAAAACACAAAAGCATACATCCATTGGGTTGGGCGCTGCACTCGGTTAGGACATCAAACTGGTGTAACAAAGATATATATATATGTCTCGCCAACAGCCATAGGCCCAGATTCAACAGGTTTGACACCAGAGTAGTTGCGTCAATTTGTAAAGCGAGTGCCAGTGAGGTGTCCATTTCATGAAAATTGGACACGTATTTTTGGATAATGGAACTGGCGTAAAGCCTTCTTGAATCTCTGCCTTTTTAAATGTCCTTTATTCACCTCATGGATTCTGTGGGTGAGGTTAGCTGTCTATTTAACCGTATCCGTATCCTAATAGACTAGCTGTAATGTTATAGGGTTTTTTTTAAGGTTGACTGTCCTATGCTGAACTCTACATCAACATTTTGTCATGTATAAAAACTGATTTTTACAAGCATGCATATTCTTAGCTTCCAACTTCAGTTCTCTGTACTAGGCCCTTCTGGGTCCAAAAGAATACTGCTCCTACTAATGCCCCCACCGTCAATTGTCTATTTGGAAACATACTGGGTGCAATCAAGAGCTGCTGAAGCTGCCTCCTCAACTTGTCTCTTCTCAACTATACTGGCCTGGGTGCTATCAAGTGCTGCCGCCTCCTCCTCCGTCAAATGTCTCTTCTCAACTATACTGGACTGGGTGCTATACAAGTGCTGCCGCCTCCTCCTCCATCAATTGTCTCTTCTCAACTATACTGGCCTGGGTGCTATACAAGTGCTGGAGTACGCCTGTCTGTCTTCTGACCTGTGATGTCACTGAGACCGCATCGACTTCAACGCAGCCTATTCTTGGGCTGGTGCCACGATCTACCGTGTGTTTTTGGTGCTCTGGCATGACATGGACTGCTCCAGCGGACATCTTCCATGCTGTCAAATGTTGTCGACCTGGCTGTCGACGACTATTTTTGCACTTTGATTTTTTCCACTTTTTTCATTGTAACAGCAACTGCAACTAAACGAAACTATACCCAATCAGACTCCCACTATTGTAGCTGCAATTATATGCAGCCGTTATAGCAAGGTTCGTTTTAGGTTCGGTTCGTACGAATCCGAATTTCACAAAAGTTCGCCGAACCGAACTTTTCAAAAGTTCGCTCATCCCTAGTGGTGACCGTGGCAGCCATTTTGGATCCAACTTTAGTTTTTTCAATGGGAAGAGGGTCATGTGACACATCAAACTTATTGAGAATTTCACAAGAAAAACAATGGTGTGCTTGGTTTTAACTTAACTTTATTTTTTCATGAGTTATTTACAAGTTTCTGACCACTTATAAAATGTGTTCAAAGTGCTGCCCATTGTGTTGGATTGTTAATGCAACCCTCTTCTCCCACTCTTCAGACACTGATAGCAACACTGCAGAAGAAATGCTAGGGCTTCCAGTATCCGTAGTTTCAGGTGCTGCACATCTCGTATCTTCACAGCATTGACAATTGCCTTCAGATGACCCCAAATATAAAAGTCTAAGGGGGTCAGATCGGGACACCTTGGGGGCCCACAATGACCAATCCACTTTCCAGGAAACTGTTCATCTAGGAATGCTCGGACCTGACACCCATAATGTGGTGGTGCACATCTTGCTGGAAAAACTCAGGGAATGTGCCAGCTTCAGTGCATAAAGAGGGAAACACATCATCATGTAGCAGTTGAATGGCCCCCAAAGTCTCCCGATCTGACCCCCTTAGACTTTTATTGAAATGTAACCCAAGTAAAAGTAATAAAACCTCCTGTAGTCTGCCAACACAGGCTGTGGATTATGCAGTCACCAGATGTTATCTACCTCTCTGCCTGACACCTTTGACTTTTGAACTTGGTTGCTGCTGTAGTCCCTATATCTACACCACTACGCACCAAAGCATAAGTTTGCACGCTTTTATACATCATTCTGATAAACTGGCACACATCTACAGATGACAATGTACTCTAAAACCATAATAGTTACTGCAACTGCCTGAAATTTCATCCCCTATTACTCACTCTTTCTTTTTTTTTACTATATATTTCTTTTCTAACCACTGTCATTATGAAATTACAATGCAGCAGTTTGAATGTAATTTCTACTGTATACAGTGGTCCCTCAAGTTACAATATTAATTGGTTTTAGGACAACCATTCTAAGTTATGACTTGAGTTCATAACTCTATGGTAATTTGTTCCAGAGCCCCAAAATGTCATCCCAAGAAAGGACAGAATGAAGATTTAGGGAAAATAAGCAGAAGACTTAGACAGATAAAACGATTCCTTATACATATAGCAGTCAGGCAGAGATGCTGGAAGCTATTATTCATTTTCTATGATGACAGGAGCTTCTTAAGGGTCCTTTATAGTGCACACAATGCGTCAGAAAAATAAAATGGAGCTGTCCTCACCAGGTGTCTGAACAAGCAGCTCCTCCGTACACAGACAGAAGGCAGTACATAACATGTAGTACTACACTAAAGGATAGTACTAAACAACCAGTAAAGGTGTTTTACCATTGAAATGCCCATGTTGATTTGACATTTTTACAGCTTGTGCAGAGGCATCCTCTGTACATCAAGGCAATTGTTTCAATACTCTCCATTAAAAAAGGAATATTTTGGTGGCAACATTTCAAAATGCAGAATGATTCAAAATTTGTTTCATAAAAACTATAGTATATGTCATTTTTAAAGGGTTTTTCTGGGATTTACTTATGCCTGTCCCTCACCAATCCGGCCCTTCTCCATGGCTCCAGTTCTGCCAACGTCTGGTCTCCAGTTTGTTTACTCCTGGCCTCTCTATGGACATGACCATGCATGATTCTGTAGCCAGTGACTGGATTCAGCAATGCCAAGCTGCACATGACCCAACACATACACCCTAACTGTAGAACAGGGAACTCAAGATGGTGAGAAAACCAGATAGAATGACTACTGTTGAACATGATAAGTGCAGAACAGGCCTTATCCCATTTGCGGAATAAGCAATTCAGGTACTGATGTTTTTCTACCATCTTGTATGTTGTTCCTTCTTCAGTCTATTTGCCAAATTTTCTTTACTTTTCTCTCTATTCTGTCTTTGCACTCCAACTTCAGACTATCCTCCATTTGCATGTGTGCAGTGTCCCACTACTACGGTACTGTTACTATGCAAAAAAAGGATTAAAAACTGTTGCTGGGTGGTATTGTGCCACCCTCCTTATAGGAGAAGCTAGATCAGAGAGGGAGTCGTGTCAGATATTGGATGTTTCAGTGTAACTAGACTAGATCTAGAAGAATGCAGTCCTGGGACAAAACCAGTCAAAGAAGCAAATATACATAGAAGAAAAGTGGGGAAATATACAAAGAAAACATTGAAAAACATTCCAGTGTTGAGAGAAGGTGCGTGTCAAAGCTCAGTGGAGAAAAACTGTCTAAAGAGACTTATAGACTTCATAGCAGACATTGTCCAGAAGGTGAAAGGCTGCCGGCACCTGGACAGACTTAAAAAGGCAGAATCCGGATATGCCAACTATACTACATCCCACTGTGGATATCAGTAGTACCATTAACTGTGAGTATGGCAACCTGTGAAAAAGGTAAAGATCTTCGTGCGATGTTGAAGGCCGCCCAGTGGTTGCATAGTGAAAGAGAAATATTGCACCCCTATTTTTGCATGCTTTAGTGTGAGAGAAGTGCAGTGTGAGGAAAATTACTTTATAGAGGCATCTTGGCCTGTTAATCCTGCCCTGTATACCTGTGGAAATTGCATCATTGTGTAAGAGCTGCCAGTCCATGCATAAGCTAAGAATTGTATTGATGTGCTTGAACTTGATCTGCCACTAAAGAACTGTTCTTAAATTTGCCTTTTCCAGCACTGCAGGAGAACTTACCTTGCACCTCACATTTCATCACCACCCCACACTGACATGAGGCAAGAGAAACCCCAGAAACAGATTGTGTCCCAAAGGGAATAAAAAGTGTGTCCTTCCAATCACTGCGTGGCCCCAGGGGAGCAACATTAGCGAGACCACTGCTAACCACTACCCCTGTTATTTCTATAACTACTCTTATCATCTCTGCTCTCTTCTGCAACTCGCTTCATGTGTTTAAGAGGGACCAATGTAATAAGTTTGAAAACATTTATTATTGTGCATTCCAGTACATTTATTCGGAGATAAATACAAATGATTGCTTATACCTGTATAAAAGAATAAGTGGTCCCTGGATAGCAGGCAATTTTCAGAAAGTCATTGTGCTATTTGTTAGTGCCTAAGGGCATACTTTATTTATCACATAATACAGAATTCATCTCCTTTAAATTCTCACTGGATCTCAACCACTGTTGCATATTCCTTACATTACAAAACACATATTCCTTTTTAGCATTCACTTGCAAAAATAACTTTGTCAGTGGCCTACGGGTATTGAAACATGCTGACTGTGAAATTTTATCATATTCAGCAAATTGGTCCAACCATTTTTTCAATGAAATGGCCAACAACCAGTTGCAATCCAAGAGTGAGGAACCCATGATTACAAAATAAGTTACAGCATTTCTTAGACTTTGGGGCACATTTATTAAGACTGGCCTTTTAGACACAGGTCTTAGTAAAGCCCTGAGCCTTAAGCCACCGACATGCCCGGAATTTTAAATCTGGCGTGAGTGGGGTGAAGTTGCAGATTGTGGTGCAAATAGCTGTTGTGCCACAATCTGTGCCTGAAATACGCCTAATATAGGTGTATTTCAGAATTATAAATGACCCCCTTTGTTCACATCTGCATTATGTCCTCTGTTGCTCTGTGAAATCCGTCACAGTATGGATATCAATACTGTATGGGTCTGTTGGGATTCTTTTGTGATGTGTCCAGAGCATGCCAAAATGTTTGTTATTATATAAAGTAAACAGAGCTATTATAAATATCCATTATTTCTGTCTTTGTGGATTCTGACCAGTAATGAGTAATGCTGCAAAGGTATCTGACTAAGCAGTAGTCCCCACATGGATTCCCTAATTGGGTGATTTGTGCTTTTAAATGCTATTATCACCCACAGAAGGTGAGCAGCTCTGTTGTTGTGCCCGGATCAGTATGTATTACACAAGGTGCCAGACTCTGTTTCTCCTTGCCAATGGAGAAGGTTCTTCCCATGCAAATGAAAACAAAGCCTTACCCGTTCTTCATATATTTGTTAGCTAAATAAAAATTATACTTCTAAATATCATTACTATTATCATTAAAATAACCTTCCGTGAATTTTGTGGCTTAGGGTTTTAAATTGTCAGATTTTATATGAAGGTCATTGCCATGTGTTAATATATACTTTATACTCAGAAATAAACGGTCAAGTTGAAGGCCATAAGTGGAATTAGGAAGTTAAACCATTAATTAAATACATAAAAATATAGGTAATTGTTATATCAATGGCTAGAGTCCACCGCCCTTCTGCTCCCCTGGGTGGTTATAGGTACCACTCTGTTCACCTTCCTCTCCCTGCTCAAGCTGCCCGGATAACTCAGCCTTCCTCTGCGTCCTTGCAGCTGGCTCAGGTACCAGAGTTGTCTCTATCTTCTGCCTAGTAAGCCGTAACTTGCTTCTTGCTTGTTAGGCCTTTTCTCTCCTTTCCATAAGGCACACTCCTCTCCAGAGGGCCAGTAAGCACACACACCCTAATTCACACCAGCCTATGGCTGTCCATCTTTGAGTAATTAAGACACCTTCTCCTGTGGGAGGGTGACAGACCAATAGGTTGTCTAGTTTACCAGTTCCTTCAAAGAAATGCTGTATTTGTCTGTCCATGTACTGACTTCTGCATGCTTACTGGATTCTGACCCTCCATTGCTTGACCTGTGCCTGACCTTCATATTGATCCTTCTCTGCTTGCCCTGACATTGGATTGTTTACTGTATTGCACATATTACTACACAAGCAGTAGTGTCCTGGTGGCTCCCCTACAGTGAAGTCAAGATCCCTATATAAGGGTTAAAGGGGTTTTCTGGGATTTTACTACTGATGACCTATCCTCAGTATAGGTCATCAGTATCTGATCGGTGGAGGTCTGACACCCCCCCTCCCCCGATCAGCTGTTTGAGAAGGCACTGGCGCTCCCGCGAGCCTTCTCATAGCTTTTCCCAGGCCAGTGACGTCAAATTCATTGGTCAGGTGGCCTAGGAGCAGCTCAGCCCCATTCAAGTGAATGGAGCTGAGCACGATACCAAGCACAGCCGCTATACAAGGTATGGCGCTGTGCTTGGTGAGCTAGGTCATCAGTAGTAAAATCCTGGAAAACCCCTTTAAAGGGTGAATACCAGGGGATTGCAGGATAACACCTTTAGGATTAGCCCACAGTCAAATCTGTTGGTTGACACAGTTCTTCCACACCCACTGCCATAACAGTGATAAATAAGTTGAAAATGGAGGAACAATAGATTATATGTAGAGTAGAAAATGGGGAAACATTTGATCATATATAAAGTTGGAAATGTGGAAACAAGGTCATTTATACATAAAATGGGTGAAGAGTAACTCTTATACGGAATGAGAGATGGGAACAGTAGGTCATTGATAGACTGGACAATGGGAAGCAAAATGTCATATATTGTTAGGTCAGAAAATTTAGACTATAGTTTCGGAAAGTGTTAAGAAAGATTTTTCTGATCTCAAAGGAGAAGATCTAATTCTGTCATTGACAGCGTATATATGTGTCCTACATGGTAATGAGGGGAAGTTCATGACTACTTACAAAGGTTTTCATCCAAAGTTCAAATATTTTTTTTTTGGGTACTGACATTTAGCCAAAGGTCAGGTGTGGATAGAAGTACTCTGACCAAACGCATAAGTAACAGCCGCCCCCAATATTCAAGCTTCATATTTTTCTATTACTGCTACTACACTATGACTGCCTTGTAATTGGTACAATCAAGCTCCTGTTTAGAAGACTACATTCTGATATTACGTGTTTGAAGCTCATTACCAGGCACCATTACATCCGCAATGAGGTCTATCATTCCAGGCAGTTATTTACTAGGCACTCAGCGTCTGCAAGGAAGAAGAATTATAGACAAACTATCGGAGAGAGCAGCACAATACATCACTACAGCCAACATCTAATCCTTCTGGAAACAATGTTATGTTCTGGTTAAGGCTTTCTTAAAACACATATTACCATGTCTTTCCAAATTCCACATTTTAATCAAATTTTTGATCTTAGGGACCAGTTCAGGACATAGTCCATACTAAAATCTTTTCTGTGTAAACCTGTACATTTTCTGTATACATTTCAGTGTTTTGTACCAGTTGCCCATGTCATGAACCCCAATTTAAGAAAAACAGAAAAGTATTCCTTTGTATGGTTTGTATGCTTCCCTTGTACGGTTTGTACAGGATAAGGCCTCTTGCACACGGCCATTGTCGGCTGAGGCCCGTATTGTGGGTCGCAAACAGCAGGTCTGCAATATGAGGGCACCGGCCGTATGCTCCCCGCATCACGGATGCAGACCCATTCACTTGAATGGGTCCGCAATCCGGAGCTGCGGTGCGGAACGGAAGCACGGAACCCCATGGAAGCACTACGGAGTGCTTCCGTGGGGTTTCTCTCCATGCCTCTGCATCGCAAAAAAAAATAGAACTTGTTCTATTTTTTTGCAGTGCATATGGATCACGGACCCATTCAAGTTGAATGGGTCTGGATTCGTCGTGGCTGCCGCACGGATGGGGCCCGTGCATTGTGGACCGCAAATTGCGGTCCCCAATGCACGGAACAGCTACAGAATGGCCGTGTGCAAGAGACCTAAGGCTGATCGAGCCTCTTTCATCAAAACTGTTTTACAGTCTGTTGCCCATACTTAGACTGTGGGACCAATATTTTTTGATGAAAATGAGAACACAGTTTCATAGCAATTCTATGCACATAACTGACTATGAGTGTGAGTATCGTTTCTCTTAGCAACATGAGGTGACTTGATATACATTACATGCATCTCTGTGCCCAGGATCATTTTAACACATTACTGGGCCCAGTGCATAAATTCCATGAATGGGCTCCCACCTTCCTGAATATTCTGATATCCTTAGTGGAGATGAGCGAATTGAATCTGACGAAGTGGAATTCGATCCGAATTTCAGGAATTATTTGATTCGCACTGAATCCGAATTTCCTGACTATTCGTGGTAGTGAATCAATATTTTTTCCCTAAAATGGCAGCTGCATGCGTTAGGACATGGAGCAAGGAACTGTGGGAAGGAGGGATCACCCACAATGCCATGCACAGCCAATCAACAGCCAGCCCTGTGATGTCACAGCCCTATAGATAGCCTCAGCCATCTTGGATTCTGCCATTCTCCAGTGAACTTAGTGCAGGGAGAGACGTTTGCAGGCACAAGGGAAAGTGATAGAAAACCTCATCAAACGTATATATTGCTCAATAGAAGTGTAGGGAAAGGGTAGGGAGGGAAGTATTGAAGCAGAACAGGGTTCAATAGGTGTGTTTAGAGACATGGTATTAGGAAAAATCCTATTACACCTTGGTGCAGTGACTGGGGTTCAAAATTGCCATATTACAGCTGCTCATTTCAGGTTTGCAATAGATCATACCTCTGTAATTCCAATTATTGGGGTGTTATTAACCCTTGTGCGCTGTAGTTACATTTAGTAAAGCCCTTTTTTGCTGTTTTAGTGTTGGAAAACAGAAAGGGCTTATTAGCTGTTGTGTGGTGAAGTGGGAAAATGACAGCCCTTTGTAGCATGTATTAGTGGCAAAAAAAAGTTTTATTTGGCGTACAGTGTCAAAGTTATTTATTGTCAAACATTCTGGCGTTTATTAGTGGTGCAAAGAAATGTAGTAGATGCTCTGTGCTGAAGTGGGAAAATTACAGCCCTTTGTAGCGTGTATTAGTGTAAAAAAAAGTTTTATTTGGCGTACAGCGCCAAAGTTATTTATTGTCAAACCTTCTTTCGTTTATTAGTGGTGCAAAAAAAAACATATTTGTCGTTCTGTGCTGAAGTTGGAAAATTACAGCCCTTGTAGCGTGTATTAGTGGCCAAAAAAGTTTTATTTGGCGTACAGTGCCGAAGTTATTTATTGTCAAACCTTCTTTTGTTTATTAGTGGTTCAAAAAATGTATTAGTCACTCTGTGCTGAAGTGGGAAAATTACTGCCCTTTGTAGTGTGTATTAGTGGCAAAAAAAAAGTTTTATTTGGCCTACAGCGCCGAAGTTAAATTTTGTCAAACCTTCTGTCGGTTATTAGTGGTGCAAAAAAACATATTAGCCGTTGTGTGGTGGAGTGGCAAAATTATAGCCCTTTGCAGCATGTTTTAATTTCCTATTTATTTATTTGATCTAACAGTATATCAGACAGAGAAGTGACAGGCCCTGCACAGGGGAGTGGCAGAGGCTTATATGTTTCTGGCGCAGGCACAGGTCACAGCAGAGTAAGGGGGCGTGGCAGCAGGGGTCACTTTAAGAGGAACCCAGCAACCCAGCGGTTCTTGAATGGTTGACTCGGTCTTCGACTTCATCCCAAATGATGTCAGACACCCCCAGCCAAAAGTCAGTGGGTTCGTCAGACACAACCCTTAGTTGGCATGCCCTCACCTGTCCTCAACCTGCCTCTGTCCTTTTCTGTTCCCTCAGCCAGAGAAGTACTGTATGCTGTGGGCTCAGCTCCACTTTACAGCAAGGACGAGCTACTAGAGGACAGCTACTGGCCAACCAAGATGTGGAGGAGACATCTGCAGCTTCCTCCGTTAGGCAGGCAAGTAGTGATGAGGAGAGTGGCGTGGGAGCTAGGGTTGCACGTGATCAGGCTCCTGACCCAGAGATTGTTGAGGAGAACTTCAGTGACGTGCACACGGTACTCAACGATGTAGTTGATCGCACTTGGGAGCCGGGTGAATTAGGGGCTTCATCATCATCAGAAGAAGAGGGTGGCAGCTTGCCCGTGAGGCAGCGACGGAGCCAGCAAGTCGCTAGCGTGGCCGGGAGACAGCAGGGTAGCAGCAGTGGGAGGTGATGCTGCTGCGACTGCCTCCATAATATTGTCGTACCACTCTGTAGTCTGCTGATGCTGATGCTGCTGCCTCCATAATATCGTCGTACCACTCTGTAGTCTGCTGATGCTGCTGCGACTGCCTCCATAATATCGTCATACCACTCTGTAGTCTGCTGCTGCTGCGACTGCCTCCATAATATCGTCATACCACTCTGTAGTCTGCTGATGCTGCTGCTGCGACTGCCTCCATATCGTCGTACCACTCTGTAGTCTGCTGATGCTACTGCCTCCATAATACTGTCGTACCACTCTGTAGTCTGCTGATGCTGCTGCGACTGCCTCCATAATGTCGTCATACCACTCTGTAGTCTGCTGATGCTGATGCTACTGCCTCCATAATATTGTCGTACCACTCTGTAGTCTGCTGCTGCTGCTGCCACTGCCTCCATAATATCGTCGTACCACTCTGTAGTCTGCTGATGCTGCTTCCACCACTTCCATACTCTGTCATTGTGCCACTCTATGGCCTCCTAATGATGCTGCTCCCACCACTTCACCCTCTGTCATTGTGCCACTGATGATGCTACTGCTGCTGCCACTTCCACCTCCACACTGTCGTTGTACCATTCTGTGGTCTCCTGATGCTACTGCCGCCTCCACACTGTCGTCGTACCACTCTGTCATCTCCTGATGCTACAGCTGCTGCCCCTGCCACCTCTACACTGTCGTCGTAATCTTGCATCAGCCGGGTGTACTCTGACGTCATTGGCGCAGGCACAGTGAGGTAGCCGGGAGCCCGGCGGCCAGCGCCACTCACTGCGCCTGCGCCGATTTTATTCCGCATGGCGCAGGCGCGAGATTTGAAGCGAGGACAGGGCCGGCAGAAGATCGAACAAGCTGCCTGGCCCTGTCAATCAAGACAAGGAATGCGTGACAGCAGGTGGGCAAACGGAGCTTACTAGGAGGGCAAACGGAGCTTTTAGTAGGTGCAGGCTAACCGCCCCTTGCACCTAGTAAGCCTAATTAGCATAAAATAAAAGTGCTTTTTTATCAAAAACGGGGGCACCAATATAAAAATTAATACCAGATTGGGCATCAGATGACATTTGCACATTGCAAATGTCATCCTGTTTAATATGCCAAGATCTGGTGACAGAAACCCTTTAAAATGCATGCCAATATGAAAAAAAAACTCCCTTATAATGCATGCCAGTACAAAAAAATGATCCCTTATAATATGTGACAGTAGAAAAAAATGCCCTCTCAGAAGGTGTGCCAGTACTAAAAATACCCCCTTATAATATGCGCCAGTAAATAAAATACCCCCTTATAATGTGTGCCATTACAAAAATGCCCCCTTATAATGTGTGCCAGTACAAAAAAAACGCCTCTTTATAATGTATGCCAGTAGGAAAAATGCCCCTGTATAATGTGTGTCAGTAGAAAAAATGCCACCTTATAATTTGTGCCAGTAGACAAAAATACTCCCATATATTGTATGCCAGTACAAAAATGCCCCCTTATAATGTGAGCCAGTAGAAAAATGCCCACTTAGAATCTGTGCCAGTGGAAAAATGCCCCTTATAATGTGTGCCAGTACAAAAAATACCCTTTCATAAAGTATGCCTGTACAAATGCTTACTTATAGTGCCCCCAGGAGAACCAATGTCCCGATAGTGCCCCCTTATAATGCTTGCCAGTAAAAAAATGCCCCCCTTATGTGTGCCAGTACAAAAATGCCTCCTTTTAGTGCCTCCAGTATGGCACTGTCTGGATTCAATGCAGGACACAGGCCTCTTTCAGTCTGTATTCTGAGAGTGAACGGCGGAGCAGGGAGACATCTCTCCCATGGAATGCCACAGCATTTAAATGTATACAGTTGAGTATCAAGGGCTGATATGTGACAAAAAAGAAGAGGGCCTGGTGCAAATGCACTGTTTGCCCTATAGTTAAAACTGCCCTGTCTGTGCCATGTTCACATGGCAATCACAAAAGAACATACAATGAGGAAAGGGCTGTTGCTTTCACAGTCACCAGATCTAATGACGTGTAACTTTTATCTGTGTCCCAGGAGGGCAGGGTTTATGAAAATAACCCCACACAGCAAACTACAATTCATATCTGAATATGGAGCATGTGATGTTGCAGAAGGTGTTCCTGAACATGATAGGATGGGCACAACATTATATTACTGGTAGTTAGAGATGAGCGAATCATTCAAAATTTGCTTCGCCGAATATTCGCCGAATTTCTGACAAGATTCGTATTTAAACTAACTTATTCGTCGAATCTACGTAAAAAAAACAAACATTTTTTCGAACATTCCTGCCCAAATTACGTACGTACAGTCAGCGTAGTTAAAAGTAAGCAATACGTAAGCATTAACGCACAAAAGTGCGTACGAATCCTTAGCGTACTATTGACGCGCGAATGCGTCATACGCACGAGGCTAGGCCGCGGCGTACAATCATTAGAGGCAGTCCATATGAACTAGAAAAATAAGGTGCTCACTGCTGCTAGCTATCAATAAGTGAATCATTTACTAAAAACACAGTGCAAAAAGTGCATAATAGGACACATTGCAGTACCAGAAAAAGAATACACACAATGGGCTAAAGTGCTGAACCATTAAAAACAGCGTAGCTAAAATACAGCAAAGACATAAGTATGCAAACATTTTAGTGCAATCAATTTCACATTTGCGAGCATAAAAGGCTCAGATATACGTTTGAGTCTCTCCTTATGGCTCCTAGTTGGCATGATAAAACACTGTCTGTCTGGAGGTAAAATTATAATCCAAACAGGTAATGTGAAATCCACATGGATAATAGAGAATAGCAGCAAATAGAGAACCCTTTTTGCAAAGAGGGCTCCCAAATAACCTGAGAAGGGGTAAAAAGGAAAATAGGCGCGCTTGGGCGCAACTGGGACCTTTCTACAGAATGGGGGGAGTCCTGACTGACAGCCATGTCCACTCCAGCTGGGTAAGAGTCAAACAGGGGCAATACATTACATTAAAAAGCAGCACATAGAGAACCTTTTTTGCCAAGGAGGCTCCCAAATAACCTGAGAAGGGGGTAAAAAGGAAAATAAGCGCACTTAGGCACAACAGGGAATTTTCTGAAGAATGGGGGGAGTCCTGACAGCCATGCCCATCTGGGTCAAATGGGGGCAACACAAACTAAACAAAAACAACTGCCAACTAGCATATCACCTGTCAGGTGCAGTCCATGGTGTGGCTCCCATAGGTGCTCCTGCAGTGTCCTTGACACTGCCAGTAGTTGGGTTCCTCATAGGGACCTGAATTCCTCCTCGCTCGAGCTGCTGCTGAAGCTCATCAGAGGACGCTCATGCCTCTTGTAGGCCATTCTCGCTGCGGTGGTGAAACTTCAGTTCCCTCTTCTTCCTGAAGTTGGACTTGACCGGGTCCAGGTGGTGGTGAAGCTGGCGAGCGCTGCAGCCATTTTCACTTTTCCGGATGCTCCTGCTGGGACAGCAGGGGTAAGGACTTCCGGCTGTAGCGGTTCCGGAAAGGTTGCATCCAGGGCAGAAGACCCCGGCTGCTGCTGGCTTCATCTTCTACGGCAGCTGGTATTGGTGGATGACCATGCATTGGAAGGTGAACGATAACGTGGTCAGCTGACCCAGCTGTAAGGACTGTGGTTGTGGTGGTGGTGCTGGCAGTCCAGGAATCAGAGGCTCTGGCTGAGACTGTGGCTTTTCCCTGAACCGGAGGACACCATCTGGAAACTCCTGCAGGCAGCGCAAGCATCCTGGACCTGGTGGTTCATCCGGCCACACTTCTGATTCCGTTGTAGGCACCAGAGGCTTTGAAAGGAGGGTAACCCCAGTCGCAAATGGGCCTTTCAGAGATGCCATGGGGGTGTACTCCACCTGATCCCCCACGTACAGGCTATGCCAATGTTGTGGCAGGTACGGCCGTTTCACCGACCTGCGGCCCACAAAATATTCCTTTCCATCCTCATCATCCTGCAGGAAGCCAGACCCTCTGCCAACGGAAAACCAAAGCACAGTTCCCTTTCGGCGTTCCAATGAAGGATCTCCCGGCCTAGGGTGGTCGAGTACCTGGATGACCTAGTCCTCCACTGCGGTTTTACAGTCCCAGAGGGCTTGTGCATGGACCGTCACAGATGGTGGAACAATTGGGTTCTGGTGTATGGAAGGGGTGGATCTCCTCCTGGGCGGCGAAGTGGACACTCCAGCCGCCTCGGCCGCATGAGCCACATCAGACGTTCCAGCCACACGAGCCACAGCAGATGTTCCAGCCACACGAGCCACAGCAGAGGCTCCAGCTGCCTTACGAGTCGCAGCAACAGCAACCTCAGCAGGTGGTAAGGAAGACACAGGCACTGAAGCTGGGTTTCTCTGGCAGAGTTGTGACACCCTGATGCCTGGAGCGGGCGGTGGTTCAGGGAACTTTTTGGGTCCCCAAAAAACATTTAATTCCAATTTGGGCGTAGCTGTTTTTTAGCCATGATGCTTGCCTCTTGCTCTGAGGTCAGCGCTGGTCTAAACTGGTTCCGACTTCAGAGGAGGGTGGAGTACTGAGGGAGGAGTCTTCACTCCCTATACGTGCAAAACAGTTAGATCCCGGTGGGCCGGGCTGTTTTTTTCCAGTTCCCGCCTCACGCAGAATGAGTACGTTTCTTATGTTTCATACGTATCGTATGTATCGTTAGCGTGTTACATTTTGAGAAGATTTATGAATAATACGAAGCAAATCCAAAGAAATTCGGATTCGCTTCACAGCTGAAAATTTCCAAGATTCAATACGAATCTATGAAGCGGCGAAAAAATTCGCTCATCTCTACTTGTAGTAGACACCACTTCCAGCATCTAATGTAACAGGTTCCATTTCCTACTTCATGTACAAACCAGGCAATAAGGGCTTCTGGCATGCGTCGCCTACCCTGTTATATTTAGACATTTCTTTTGGCCATTCTGAAGAAAGAAAAAATACTGTATTTTTGGTCTATAAAATGCACCAGACTATAAGACGCAACTAGGATTTGGAGGAGGAAAAAAACATTTTCATCAGACCTCAGAGAAGACCACTAATCATCATCAGACTGCCAAATCAGACCCCCAATCTTCATCAAACTTCAGATCAGACCCCAAAATCAGACCCCCAATCTTTATCAAACCTTAGATCAGACCCTCAGACCTTCAAGCTCCATCAGCCTCAGATCAGACCTGCATCAGACTCAGATCAAATAAACTTACCTCACTTGCTCCGCATGGAGCTGCTACTCACTCACTGCTCCTTGATCGTTTTCTGGCCTGCGCTGCAATGTGTCCTGATATCACAAAGCATCAGGTCATAGTGCATGTCTGCGTGCACTACATCCTGTATGCCTTCAGGACACAATGCGGAGTGGGGCCCAGAAGAAGAGCAGAGAGGGTGAGTAGAGTCAGCGCAGCACTTCCCTCACTGCTCCCCTTGACTCCTTCATGGCCTCCTGCATGCTGAGGACCACATCCATAAGGAAAGTGGTCATTAGCATTCGGACTATAAGATGCACTGCCGCTTTTTCCTCACTTTTGGGGGAAAATGTGGTGGACTGGCCATAGACCCTACAGGGAAATTTCCCAGGGGGCCAGATGCCCAAGGGGCTGCCCAAACCCTCTTCATGGCCATCAGACACATACATAAAGATCTGATGCTCTCAGTATTGATTAATGTAGGACCATCAGGCACTTATGCACATGGCCAGCAGGTGAATTCAACTGTATTGCTGAATCTACTTCTGTTGTCCTTGCCTGCATGTGTTGGCCCTGCCTACTTCTGTTGAGCAGCTGTCTGTCAATTTCGCCCCAGCTACCACATGGGGACACTTTTAGTTTTTTTTCAGGACCACTCCCAGTCCACCCTTGAATATGAAATTATAGGGACCATGGGAAAAATAAAATACTCTTACGGCACATACAAAATGTTTAAACCAGGACATGCTCCCAAAGTATTTCCTTTTTTTAATCTTTTAATTTGCATCCTTCTAAACCCCCCACCCCACCCGCATTTTCTTCCATGCTCTTTTGTCTTTTATCTCTCTTTGTAAATTTTCACAACTGACACCTATTGTGCGTTGCTATATGATATGTAAAGCAGTTAACAGTGGGGTGGCTCTTGTCATGTTATAGCATCTTACTAAAAAGGGTATATACGTACCTGATAGACAAGTAAAGTAACTCATGGTATATAGCTCTTAGAGTAATTACAACTATAGAACAAAGCAAATGCTCTAGAATATATTCCATCAATATCAATAAAACATGTATACAGTCTTATGTAGAACATCGAAAACTCAAAGAGCACTAAAAAACCATTAAAGGGGTTGGCCACCATAAGTATAAAAAATTAAAATGCCCCAGACAATAACTAAAGCCAAGAGGTATTTGTATCATTTTGTATCATTTTTCTAATGTGTTCAGCATAGCATGCTGCCATTGATGAGAGGCTGTGTGGGTGGAGCAGCTGCAAAGTGAAAGTAAAAATCCCAGCATGCATCACAGCAAGCATCTTCAGAGGAGAGGTCACATGACACCCCTGGACAACTGTGATACCATAGTAACAACAGCACCTCAGGTGTCATTTCATCAGTGCTTTAGGCCTCATGCACATAACTATAGCCTGTCCGTGCCGGTATTGTGGTCCGCGAACAGCAGGTCTGCAATATACAGGCACCAGCCATGTGCGCACCGTATCACGAATGTGGACCCATTCACTTGAATGGGTCCACAATCCAGAAGATAAGGTGCGGTGCGGAATGGAAGCACAGATCAGAAGCCCACGGAAGCTCTATGGTGTGCTTCCGTGGGGTTTCTGTCCATGCTTCCGCTCCGCAAAAAAGTAGTGCATGCACTGTAGGATGCGGATTGTGGACCCCATTCAAGTGAATGGGTTCGCGTCCGCAGACAGCAGGCACATGGCCTGTGCCAGCGCGTTGCAGACTGAAATGTATTGTATTTTTCGCCCTATAAGACGCACTGGCCCATAAGACGCACCTAGGTTTTAGAGGAGGACAATAAGAAAAAAATATTTTTCATTACACCTCAGGTCAGACCATCAATCATAGAATCCAACGTGAATCACAGCACTCAGAAAGACAGTTTGCAGATTAGTAAGATGCTTTATTTATATTATTATCCACAATGTCATATATAGGCCAACGTTAATGTTTCGGTCTTACCGGACCTTGATCACGGCCTAAAAAATACATACATGACATACAATAAATGGACAGTATATAACATAACATTAATAGCAAAAGACAACATGACATAAAATTACATAAAGTACACTGAAAACACAGGTCGTCAGTAACATGGATGTCTGATACAGAATAAAAGAATCAAAGCAGACAAACTTGTAGAGCCCAAAATGGTAAGTATTGATATCATATGATTCGATAAGTGCATATAGCTTACAAGGAGCTCAATAAAATACAATGAACCAAAGGGTAATTTATGTTAAAGGGGTTGTCCAAGTTATGAAAAAAAATATATAGCGCTGTAAATCTGATGGGCAGCAATATATAACTAAGTTCAGTAAGTTTTAGGCAAAAAAAATCTATATTTCCTCATTTCCCTGGTTCTCTTCTGGCCTTTGTTTACATGCAATAACAACAATCTCACACAGGAAATTCACCCTACCTGTTCTTGTACAATACAATTCCTCTATAGCTCCTTGCCCAGCATTTGTCTCCTCTCACTGCTGCAGCTACTATTTGTTGTAAAGCCTTGAGCCCTCAGTGTGTTCTGGCTGAGGGGTTAATGTTTTATCTGAAGGAATCCAGGGAGAGAGCAGATAGCAGCCCGGCAAATAAAGGGGGCGTGGCCAGTGACGTCTCGTGTACAGGCTGTTATCTGATCTCTGAGGCTTGTGCACGAAACATCACAGACCAGGGAGATAAGCTGACATCACAGGTCATGTGACCCTCAGTCAACTCTGAGAAACCAGCAGCTTTAGAAACACAAAGTATATGGGAAAGTTGTTATACCTGACAAGTTAGAAACATATAAAGAACAAAAAAATAACTTGGCCAACCCCTTTAATATAAGACTAAAGCCTCAGATTATATATGTGTGAGTCCTCAACTATCCTAAGATAATAAACAGGAATCAATTGAGATGCCATATACATATATATAGAGAGAGAGGTATAGGCTATAGTCAATGCCATGTACCTAAATATATAGAGAGAGGTATGGGCTATAGTTGCATATAGTAATTAGAGAAGAACACCGCAAGCTGTATCACCATATGTCAGTATTAGACAAATAAGAGGCTTAATAGGAAGACATCATGGTAAACAGAAAGGTAAAATAGGACAGTTAGAAGCTCAGTCCAAAGTGTTTAAAACACATACCGTTGGTGGATAGTGGGAGCATGTAGGAAGGCGTCTGCAGCTAATCATAGCGCAGGCGCCCGTATTTGTACAGCAGGACGAGCGGTGCGCCGGTGACGTCACTGGTCACATGACCAAGCATCCGACACCCTTGCATGCGCTGTACAAGTAAGGGCATAGTGGAAGAAAAAATTGCCCATACTTAATGTACATTTAAGCGCTGCATGTAAAAGAAATCAAAACAAAAAAAGCCTAATGCAATAACCTATAGAGAGGGGTACACTTTAGAACAATTCAGAGGAGAAGTAATAAAGTAGTAAATTGTATGTTAGTTGTATATATAGAAATGTAAGTTAGGCACATAGATGGAGTAAGGGGAACCTGTATAGAAATGAAAATGCAATGGAATACTATAGAAAATGGAAAACAGAAAAAAAGAAAGAAAGAGGAAAAAAGAAAAGAGATTGGAAATTAAATAAGAAATGAAGTAAAATTAAACTAGAATAGAAACTAGGTTAGTCAAGTGATACTATGTTTGTTAGTTACACGGAGTGTATTACCTGTACAAAGGTTGTAGGAGGCAAAGTAATCTGAAAAAAGAATAAATAAATGCTTGGTAATTGTAGCTATGGGAAAATATGCATAGTGTTACAAAATGGCGTGAAATGTAAGGGCGAAGGAAGTCAAATACAGAGATCAAAGTCGCGGTTCAAGCCTGCTGGAGGCATGGCTTTGAGTTTTTGTATCCAGAAGGCCTCCCATCTTAATAACATAAGTGGCGGGTGGGGGGGGATATGTTCAGTAATTTGAAATTTAAGTTGGCTGATGCTGTGTTTAGCTGTAATGACATGGTGTGGGATGGGAATATCCGCTTTATTGCACCTAATATCAGATTTATACTTGCTAATGCGGTCTCGCACACATTGGGAAGTCTCTCCAATGTATGTGAGACCGCACGGGATTTAATAAGGTATATGGCGTATGAGGTGGTACAAGTAAAAAAGCCCCTAATGTTGTATGTCTTTCCCGACAGTGGATGTGTAAAAGTCTGTCCCTTGTCACATGTGTGCATTGTACACAATTAAGGCATGGAAAAGTACCCCGTTTTGGGGTGGAAAATGTAGTCTGGTGTAAAGTAGTTTTTTGTGAACCCACATCAGCTTTAATGAGAGAATCACAGAGATTTGTAGGGCATTTATAGCAAATTTGAACTGGTTCAGCAAATTCAGGCACATTAGGATAACATTTTTGTAAAACTGTCCAGTGTTTGAGTATTACTTGCTCGATTTTTGGAATAATTGGGTGGTAAGTAACCACAAATGGAAGGTGTGGGGTTGAAGCTTTAGTATTTAGGAGAGCCTGATGTCCTATACGGGTAAGTTCCTTATTTAGTAGGTTTTGTGGATAGCCTTAATTGCTAAATTTATGAGACATTTCAATGAGACGTGCTTGTCTTGCTGTAGGGTCACTTACAATACGATTAACTCTTGTAAATTGGGACCTGGGGAGGGATTCCTTCGTGTTTCTAGGATGACAACTAGAAAATAGCAACAATGCATTACGTTCAGTTGGTTTGACATATAGATCCGTGCTTAGGTAACCCAAGGCGTCTTTCAGGACCAAGGTGTCTGGAAAATTAACCAAGTGGGCGTCAATATGGGCTGTGAATTGTAGTTCCTTATCTACATTGTTCAAGTATGTATAGAAAGTCTGAAATGCCCAGGCACTGGAAAAGTCCTACCCCCCCATCTATCGACGAGGTAGTTGCTACAATCAACACAACCTATAAATACGAAAAGGCCTTAACCCCTACCATTATGTCCTTTAAAACATTCTCCCGTATGTGGTCGTTATGGACTGTATCGGTATATGGGGTGCCATCAGAAGATTAGACCACTCGAATCAAGTATACTTTCTGGGGAACCTTTACTCGTCTCTTGCTCCCTTCTCATCTCCTCCATGACACTTTCTCGCTACTGGTTAAATATTCATACTTGAATTTCCTACAGACCACTGAATACTGAATTGCTATAGCGGACTATTCTCCCTATGTTACTGTATTTTAATTTTATGTTTTCCTTTTTGTTCTCATTATTACTGTATTAAATTGTTGCGAACAATATGTCCTTTCACAATTGCATTGTATCGGTTTTACGCTAATGTGAGCGTTGTATTTTCAAGATACCACTGTGAAGCTAGTGGGATGTGGGATGTTTAACCATATCTCACAGTTGTTGTATACGATTATTTTTGAAAAACCTAATAAAAACAATTTGAACAAGAAAGTCTGAAATGAGTCATAGTCGCCAGTCCTAATACAGAAAACATCATCAATATACCTGCGCCATACTAGCGTACATTTCTAAAACAAAGGATGTGAATAGACATAGTCATCTTCATATTTGGCCATGAAGAGATTTGCGTAAGGGGGGGCCATATTGGCCCCCATCGCAGTCCCCCTCTTTTGTGTACAGTAGTTGTGACCAAACATAAAAAAGTTGTTATAAAGAACTAATTCCAAGAGTTGTAAACAAAATGACTGTTCAGATGTAGTCAGAGTAGAGGTAGATAGAAAAGCTTCAATACCATGAATATCAGAAATAGATGTGTAGAGACTCGATAGTGGAGGAGTGAATCTGCAGGGATTCTGTGTAATGTCCTGATCAGCTGTAGAAAACTGGAGGTGTCGAGAAGATATGATTTGGTTCGTTTGACCATCGTGGTAAGTATTTTCTCTAAAAAGATTGAAAGCGGTGCCAGTATAGAATCTGTAGAAGCGACTATTGGACGACCATAACATAAAAACAGGGGTAATAGGATGTTCATTGCGCAAGAAAATTGAAGTTGCTTCATCAATGGTCCCTAATGTCAAATGCTCATCAAGGAGATTCGCGATCTGTTGTTTGATTCTAGGTGTAGGATTGACTGGCATAGGTTGATATGTAGACAATTGTCTATGGACTTCCTGTAAATAATTGTCAGGTCTCTGGCCCCTCAGCGTGGCATCCCTTGCTCCTCGCTGGCCACGAGGGGCAGGGTGTCAACCCCGGGGTTCACATCCAGTAAGGGTTTGCGTTTCATGCGTGCATGTCATTCTATGAGACGCACTACACGTCCTGGTATTGCTGGGAGACGGGACGCCGTCATTCCCAGCGCTGACGCTAGCCAGGGGTCCCGGGACGCCGGGGCTCCTAGCGTCAGCTGTTGCCAGAAAACCACTACCACTTTATTTCCTGAGTCAGGGAGGTGGTGGGAGGTTTTCTCATTTTCACCCACTCAGTCTTCACCTGAGCTTCCTTGGCCTGAGGGTGGAGATTGGGTGTGATGTCAGCAATGTCATGTGATCCCCGGAGGGCTATTTAAACTAGCTGTTTGCTCTCACACATTGCTGATTATTTCAGTTACTTTCAGTGCTGGAACTAAGCTATCTGGTGAGTGTTTCTCTTTGGTTATCTGCTTCAGCCTTGGTTCTGTGTTCTGCTGGTTCTCGTGTCCTGGTTTATGTTTTGACCTTGCTCTTGTCTCTAACCATTACACTGCATTTATCTCCCAGTACCCTCTGGTAGTTTTTGCCCAACCGTGGTCAGTGTGCCCAGCCACCAGCCGCCTCGCTACTGGCACCTGGGAAGGGCTCTGCATAAGCCCCCCTTCCTGCTGGAAGCGGGTGAAGAGTACCCCGGCCCTCAAGGGTGTTCAGAGCGCGACGGCTTGCGCAAAGCGTGTCTGGTACGCCGCATTTGCTGACCACCAGTTCGGCTTTAGTTCCATAGCCTTACAGAATAATCAGCCTTCCTATGGATCCTGCAAAGCAGCTAAGTGAACAGATGCATAATCTGCTAAGCATGTTTCAGGATCTAGCTATGACAGTGGGGAACCATACCCAAGTGTTAGCCCAGTTAACCTCAGCCACCCCAAGTATGCCCATATCTAATTCCGGGTTTGGGGGTGGGGCATCCGCTGAGCCTAAGGTTCCCCTACCTGATTTTTTTTCAGGGGATCGCAAGCAATTTTTTAATTTTCGTGAAAGTTGCAAATTGTATTTCCGACTTAGACCCACCTCCTCAGGTGATGAGCGGACTCGGGTGGGCCTAGTCATTTCCCTTCTCAGGGGGGACCCCCAGACTTGGGCCTTTACTCTTGCTGAGGATTCCCCTGCCCGTAATTCCATTGAGGAGTTTTTCAAGGCGCTGGGCCTCATTTACGATGAACCAGACAGAACCGCCATTGCTGAATCTAACCTTAGATCACTCCATCAGGGCGATCTCTTGGCAGAGGAGTATTGCTCCCAATTCAGACGGTGGGCCATCGAGACCGGATGGAATGATGCGGCATTGCGAAGTGCGTTCCTGTGTGGGTTAACGGATTCCCTTAAGGACATGTTGGTGCACCACTCGCCACCACAAGATCTGGAGTCTGCCATGACCTTGGCTGTGCGTCTGGATAGGAGGCAACGTGAACGGTTGCACGATAAGTCCATCTCCAAGGGAATCTCACCTGGGACAAGGTTAACATCTCCTCCTACTGAGGAACCCATCCAGCTGGGTAAGACCTCATCGCCTGTTGTGAGGCCACGTTCCTGGCCCCAGAAACCATGCCTGCTCTGCGGATCAGCCAAGCATCGGGAGCGGAATTGTCCTTGTCTGGAGCATTCGGGAAACGACCGCGCCTAGTTGGAGCAGGGGCTCCCCAACTGGGCGCTCAGGTACCCCCATTTAAAAAATTATTTTTTCCAATTGTAATTGCTTACCAGGGAAGGGAGGTGAAGGGTCATGCTTTTGTTGACTGTGGAGCTGAGGTTAATTTCTTGGATCATGCCATAGCCCGGGATCTGGGAGTACCCCTTAAAACCCTGAAATCTGGTATTAGTCTCACCACATTAGATGGCTCATTTCTTGACCAGAGTGTAGAGGCGGTCACTGACGAACCGGTCTCTTTACAGGTGGGGTGGCTTCACAAGGAAAAAATTAACCTCTGGGTTCTGCATGCCCTTCCTGCTTCTGTGGTATTAGGCCTGCCATGGCTCAGGCAGCATAATCCCTGTATTGATTGGGTTAATGGGGATGTCACCAGTTGGAGTAAGGAGTGTCAGAGTAAATGTATGCAGGAGATTACTCCAGTTGGTTGCTCTTCTACTCAGGTCCCCTGGTATATGAAGGAATTTCCAGAAGTATTCTCGGAGAGAGGAAGTTCTATATTACCACCGCACCGACCCTATGACTGCGAGATTCACTTGGTTGCAGGGGCCCCTCTGCCAAAGGGCAGAATTTTTAATCTCTCAGAACCCGAGAGGGTGACCATGAGGGATTACGTCTGGGAGAATGTCGCTAAGGGCTTTATTCGTCCCTCCAAGTCTCCGGTTGGAGATGGTTTCTTTTTTGTTTCCAAAAAGGATGGGGGATTAAGGCCGTGTATCGACTATCGAGAGCTCAACAAAATCACCATAAGAAACCAATATCCCCTTCCTCTCATCCCTGACTTATACAACCAGCTCCTGGGGCCAAGATCTTCACTAAGTTGGATCTTAAAGGGGCCTATAACCTTATCCGTATAAAGTCAGGTGATGAATGGAAGACGGCCTTTAATACACCTGAGGGACACTTCGAGTACTTGGTGATGCCGTTTGGGCTTTGTAATGCCCCGGCCATGTTTCAAGCTTTTGTTAATGACATCTTTAGGGATGTGTTGGGACTCTTTGTCATTGTGTACATTGACGATATTTTGATCTTTTCCAAAGATATCCAGTCCCACAGGGACCATGTGCGCCTGGTCCTCAAGAGGCTTAGTGATAACTCCCTGTATGTCAATGCTCCTAAATGTTCCTTTGAGGTCGAAGAGATCGGGTTTCTTGGAGTTATTTTGTCATCCTCTGGTTTCCGTATGGACCCTGCCAAGGTGCAGGCCATACGAGATTGGGTCCAACCCCGGAACCTTAAGGCCCTTCAAAGGTTCCTGGGTTTTGCCAATTTTTATAGGAGGTTTATTAAGGATTTCTCCAAGATTGTGAAGCCCCTTACGGACCTCACCCGCAAAGGGGCCGATGTATCTAGGTGGGGAGATGATGCTGTCTCCGCTTTTTCAACCTCAAGAGGGCGTTTACATCTGCCCCTGTCCTGGTTCAACCCGACCTGGACAGGCCATTTGTAGTAGAGGTAGATGCATCAGAGGTTGGAGTGGGGGCAGTGTTATCCCAGGGGTCCCCTTCTCTCACACACCTCCGACCTTGTGCCTTCTTCTCTAGGAAGTTCTCTAGTCCCGAGTTGAATTATGACATTGGCAACAGGGAGCTATTAGCCATCAAATTGGCTCTCGAAGAATGTAGACACTTCCTAGAAGGGGCCAGACATCCATTTGTGGTTCTTACCGACCATAAGAACCTGATATATCTGGAGAACGCTAAAAGGCTTAACCCCAGGCAGGCTAGGTGGGCCTTGTTTTTCTCGAGATTTAGGTTTACCATCTCATTTATTCCTGGCTCTAAAAACAGTCGAGCTGATGCGTTATCCAGGAGTCTGTGCCCTATCCAGCAAGAGGAGGCTAGTCCACCTCCTATTCTTCCCCAAGGGGTGGTGGTCGCCTCCACCAACGTCGAATGGGAGGTGATGAAATCGCAACACCTGGCCCCCCACAGATACCCCTCAGGATAAACTATTTGTCCCAGTTCACCTGAGGCTCCGCATCATTCAGAGTTGCCATGACTCTGTCCTGGCTGGCCACCCAGGAATTAAAGGAACGTCTCATCTGATTAGGCGGGGGTTCTGGTGGCCTACTTTGAGACCGGATGTTGAGGCATTTGTCCGATCCTGTGAGGTGTGCGCCAGGAGTAAGGTACCTCGGTCTTCTCAGCCCGGGAAGCTCCTTCCCCTTTCCCATCCCAGACCGACCCTGGTCGCACATCTCGATGGACTTCATCACCGATCTCCCGGTCTCTGAGGGCAAAACCATTATCTGGGTTATTGTGGATCGGTTCTCCCGTCAGTGTCATCTCATTCCCCTTCCCCGGTTGCCCTCATCCCGGGATATGGTCAACATTTTTATCGATAATGTTGTCAGGTTGCATGGAGTTCCTTGTAGCCTTGTGTCTGACAGAGGTACCCAGTTCATTTCTAGGTTTTGGAAATCCTTCTGCGGGCGTATTGGGATGGAGTTGTCTTTCTCCTCTGCTTACCATCCGCAGTCAAATGGTCTCACGGAAAGAACCAATCAGTCGTTGGAGACCTACCTTAGGTGTTTTTGTTCAGACAACCAGCTTGAATGGGGCAGGTACCTACCTTTGGCTGAGTTTGCCCTTAATAATAGGCATCATGAGTCTCTGGGTACGTCCCCCTTTTACTGTAACTTGGGGTTCCACCCCAGGTCCCCAGCCTTTCTTAAAGGTTGTGACGATATCCCGGGATCACTGAGACTACCAATCGGCTAAAGGAGGTTATGGACTGGTATTCGTCGGCACCTTCAAAAAGCAGTTGACCAGCAGAAGGTTGCTGCTGATAAACAC
>ONZH01017305.1:0-34141 GCA_900303285.1 Rhinella marina | reverse complement strand
CTTGTACCGTGGGTCAGGAGATGACACCAGTAACGTGTTGAAAAAATGCTTCTAACCGAGGTCCGGATAGGCAGCCTAACATGAAGTCTGCCATGTGCGCCAGAGTCCCAACACGTAAGAATTCCCTCTCATCACTGGCCTGACTCTCCATTTCCTCCTCCTCCTCTCAGCCCATACACGCTCAAGAGTTAAGGACTGAGCACTGGTACCTCTACTGTCTCGCCTACATTCTCTCCCTCATCCTCATCCCCCTCCCTCGATACGCGCTGAGAACAGACCGGTGGGTGCTCTGGCTTATCAGCGACGTATCTTCCTCCACCGTCTCTTGTGACAGTGCAAAGCATTCCGACTGATGCTGAGCAGTGAGTTTTTCAACAGGCAAAGCAGCGGGATGGTGAGGCTGATAATGGGGGCATCGCCCGCTGACCATCCGTGTTGACTCCTCAAAGTTGCTCAACACCTGGCAGATATCAGACATCCACGTCACTCCTCATTGTAGACTTGAGGAATCTTGAGTGACTGACTACCAGTTCTGGTGGAAGTTGACAATCTGGCAGTTATGCTTCTCGACCTGCCGTGGCCTTCAATCGCTCTGCGCGCTGGTAAATCTGGATACATGTTTTATGTCGATCTCCATCTCGCAGGCACGGCCGCAACAATCAGTCGGTGAACGGGCAGATTGTATGGCCGGCGCTGCGCTGCCTGAGATGGGCAAGCATCTGTGGTCACTTGCGGAAATAACACAGAATAGCGGCGCACCTTGGTGAGCATCTGACAGAATTGGGGTATGGTCTTGAAGGAACCACTGAACTATTAGATTGAACACGTGGGCCAAGGCATGGCACATGTGTCAGTCCTGCCGATTGCAAGCCGCCACCAGTTACGCCGCCCGTTTGTCTACACACAACCATGCCTGGGCTTGAGGCTCAGCGGTGCCAGCCACACATTCGGTCTTCGCCGTGATGCCCTGTAACAGCCTCTTGGGCCGGTGTGCCTTTTGTCACCTAAGCTCAGCAGTTTGAACCGGCCCTGCTGGCGCTTAACCGATGGGCACTGCTGCTGCGCCTAGAGCTACCGACTGAAGGCAACCGTGCCGCACGGATGGTAATTCGAGGGGAGGATGGTTGGGGAGGAGGGGTCGGAGGAGGAGGCCTAATACGTCTGAAGACCGTGACCGAGGTGGGACCCGCAATCCCGGTGTTGGGCCGTCCATGAGCGGCCCCAGGGTCAGTCTCGGTCCCAGCCTCCACCAAGTTAACCCAATGTGCCGTCAGTGAGATATAGTGTCCCTGCCCGGCAGCACTTGTCCACGTGTCCGTGGTTAGGTGGACCTTCTCAGAAACAGCGTTGGTCAGGGCACGGATGATGTTCTCTGACACGTGCTGGTGTAGGGCTGGGACGGCACATCGGGAAAAATAGTGGCGGCTGGGGACCGAATACCGAGGGGCAGCCACCGCCATGAGATTGCAAAAGGCCTCGGTCTCTACCAGCCTATAGGGCAGCATCTCCAGGCTCAGCAATTTGGAGATGTGGACGTTGAGGGCTTGGCATGTGGTGGGTGGAACTGTATTTCCTCTTGCGCTCCAGCGTCTGCTGTAAAGACAGCTGAACGCTGCGCTGGGACACATTGGTGGACACTGTGGAGGATCGTGGAGGCGAAGGTGTGGTTTTCCGGCGGGAGGCGCTTGTGCCGGGGTCCTGGGCAGGGGGTTGACTAGCAGATGCAGCGAGTGACACAGGGGAAGGAACAGTGGTGTGACCCGCAGGAGGTGGTGAACGGCCTTGGTTCCATTGAGTGGGGTGTTTAGCACTCATATGCCTGCGCATGCTGGTGGTGGTTAGGCTAGTAGTGGTGGCACCCCTGCTGATCCTGGTGTGGCACAGGTTGCACACCACAGTCCGTCGGTCATCCTCACTTTCTTTAAAGAACCTCCAGACTTGCGAACATCTAGGCCTCGCACGGGAGCTTCACTACGTGAAACAGTTGCTGCTGATGCACCAGCTCTGGCCCTGCTTCTCCCTCTGGCCACACCACTGCCTCTTCCAACCTGTTCTGGTGCAGCACTCGCCTCCGCCTCAGAAGCACTGTCTTCACTCGGCTTATCAACCCAGCTTGGGTCAGTCACCTCGTCATCCTCCGATTCCTCAGTCTGCTCCCCCCTCGGACTTCCTGCCCTGACAACAACTTCACCACTGTCTGACAACCGTGTCTCCTCATCGTCCGACACTTCTTTACAAACTTCTTCCACTAACTCAACATTGTCATCATCATCATCATCACCCACAGACTGCGACAGTTGGAAAACTTGGGCATCGGGAACGAGGTCAGCAGCAACCTGAGAAGTGGTTTGTGACTCTGGGAAGGGTCCAGAAAACAGTTCCTCAGAGTATGCCGGATCGCATTCCAAATTTTCCTGGGAGGGGGCAGACTGGGGGGAAGGAGGTTGAGGTGGAGGAGCCAGAGGAGTGCTCCCTTGGGTAACGTGGGTGGACTGCGTGGAAGACTGACTGGTGGACAAATTACTTGAAGCATTGTCCGCAATCCACGACATCAGCTGTTCGCACTGTTGTGGTTTCAACAGTCCTCTACCACGTGTCCCTGTAAGTTGAGACATGAAGCTAGGGAGTGTAGCTCTGCGGCGTTCCCCTGCTCCCTCATCAGCATGTGCTGTCTCACCTTGCCCAGGACCGCGGCCTCTGCCCCCTGCAGTAATTGAATGCCCACGCCCACGTCCTCGACCCTTAGCCCTGGGGTTCAACATTTTCTGTATATAAGTGTATTATATAAAAAATAAAAAATAAATGGGCCTGCTGTACTGAAACCCACAAACTTGTTCAGTCTGGTTTAATTAAGTGACGTACAGAAAGTGTCACCTGGACAGAAAATACGGATTGTAGTGAGTGTACTGAACTGTGACACACAGAATGGTTCCACACTGCTGTGTGAAATGAATTTGTATCACTGAGCTAAAACAACAAAAAAAAAATTTTTTTTATATATTTTTTTTAATATATTTTTTTTTGTTTTGTTTTTTTTGGAACGTGACGTGCAGAAACTATCGTAGAGCTAACTCACACCCTGCTGACGGTGGCTATTTTGACTGCGACCCAGACAAATGTCGCACAGAGATTTTTGGGATCAAGCTATATACGTGAGAGCAAAAGACCTGGTTGTATTAAGTGACATACAGAAAGTGTCACCTGGACAGAAAATACGGATTGTAGTGAGTGAACTGAACTGTGACACACAGAATGGTTCCACACTGCTGTGTGAAATGGATTTGTATCACTGAGCTAAAACAACAAAAAAACTATTTTTTTTATATTTTTTTTTAGTTTTGTTTTTTTGGAACGTGACGTGCAGAAACTATCGTAGAGCTAACTGACACCCTGCTGACGGTGGATATTTTGACTGCGACCCAGACAAATGTCGCACAGAGATTTTTGGGATCAAGCTATATACGTGAGAGCAAAAGATCTGGTTGTATTAAGTGACGTACAGAAGGTGTCACCTGGACAGAAAATACGGATTGTAGTGAGTGTACTGAACTGTGACACACAGAATGGTTCCACACTGCTGTGTGAAATGGATTTGTATCACTGAGCTGAAACAACAAAAAAACTATTTTTTTATATTTTTTTTTTTAGTTTTGTTTTTTTGGGAACGTGACGTGCAGAAACTATCGTAGAGCTAACTCACACCCTGCTGACGGTGGCTATTTTGACTGCGACCCAGACAAATGTCGCACAGAGATTTTTGGGATCAAGCTATATACGTGAGAGCAAAAGACCTGGTTGTATTAAGTGACGTACAGAAAGTGTCACCTGGACAGAAAATACGGATTGTAGTGAGTGTATTGAACTGTGACACACAGAATGGTTCCACACTGCTGTGTGAAATGGATTTGTATCACTGAGCTAAAACAACAAAAAAACTTTTTTTTAATTTTTTTTTTTAGTTTTGTTTTTTTTGGGAACGTGACGTGCAGAAACTATCGTAGAGCTAACTGACACCCTGCTGACGGTGGCTATTTTGACTGCGACCCAGACAAATGTCGCACAGAGATTTTTGGGATCAAGCTATATACGTGAGAGCAAAAGACCTGGTTGTATTAAGTGACGTACAGAAAGTGTCACCTGGACAGAAAATACGGATTGTAGTGAGTGTGCTGAACTGTGACACACAGAATGGTTCCACACTGCTGTGTGAAATGGATTTGTATCACTGAGATAAAACAACAAAAAAACTAATTTTTTTATATATTTTTTTTATATAATTTTTTTTTTATTTTTTTTTTTGGAACGTGATGTGCAGAAACTATCGTAGAGCTAACTGACACCCTGCTGACGGTGGCTATTTTGACTGCGACCCAGACAAATGTCGCACAGAGATTTTTGGGATCAAGCTATATACGTGAGAGCAAAAGACCTGGTTGTATTAAGTGACGTACAGAAAGTGTCACCTGGACAGAAAATACGGATTGTAGTGAGTGTACTGAACTGTGACACACAGAATGGTTCCACACTGCTGTGTGAAATGGATTTGTATCACTGAGCTAAAACAACAAAAAAACTATTTTTTTAATATTTTTTTTTAGATTTGTTTTTTTGGGAACGTGACGTGCAGAAACTATCGTAGAGCTAACTGACACCCTGCTGACGGTGGCTATTTTGATTGCGACCCAGACAAATGTCGCACAGAGATTTTTGGGATCAAGCTATATACGTGAGAGCAAAAGACCTGGTTGTATTAAGTGACGTACAGAAAGTGTCACCTGGACAGAAAATACGGATTGTAGTGAGTGTACTGAACTGTGACACACAGAATGGTTTCACACTGCTGTGTGAAATGGATTTGTATCACTGAGATATAACAATAAAAAAAAGGGGGTTATATATGGCGATAGCTGCACTACTAGTGCCAGCCAGCCAAGCCAGGAGACAAAAAAAAATTTCTTGTAGCCCTTAGAAGGGCTGTTGGGTTCTTTGTAGGTGATTCCTGCCTAACAGAGAACTAAATGCAGGCCCTAACACTCTCCCTGAAACGCAGCAGCTCTATCCCTAACGACATCCAGACAGCATCTGAGCCGAGCACCGCGGCCAGTCACTAGTATATTCCAGGGTCACCTGATCAGGCCAGCCAACCCCTGCTATCGACATGTAAGGGCCCCACGTGATGCTGGGTGTACCGCAGAGTCTCCTGGCTTGTGATTGGCTGAGTTTATAGGCGCCAAAAATGCACGATGCGGAAGTTGCCATTTCCTCGAGCGTGGCGAGATACTCGTCCGAGCAGCGAGCACTTATGAGTACCCTAATACTCGAACGAGCACCAAGCTCGGACGAGTATGCTCGCTCATCTCTATTTATTACCATGAAGCACAGTGAAATTGGGATGGGAAGTCCGGCGGCGCAGCACTGGGGAAGCGCGCCGCCGGACTTCCGCTGGTAACATGGAGCGAGGACACGATATGCGTCCTCATCTCCATAGCAACCTGCGGGGAGGACCTGGCGCGCTCCTTGCGTCCTCCCCGCCCCCCTAGAGACGAGCAGTAGGGAATTGAAGTGCTGGTCTGGTCAGCCAGCACTTCATTAGTTAATTACCTGTTGAGTTTTTAGCCATGTGGTGCTGATCACACCACATGGCTACTTTGCATACTGTTTTGGCAGCAATGCTCCGCCTCAGGTCATGTGATGCTGGCCACATCACATGATCCTGGGTGGGCTATTTAAAGATGGCAACTGCCTAGTGTAGTTGCCTGTTATTTGGTTTTCCTGTACAGTGCTGGTGTTTTTGTTGCAAGTTATTGGATTTCAGTGGATTCAGACTTCGGCTTGTGGACTTGGACTTCGCCTTTGCTTTTCCCCTGGTATTGACGTGACCTCCTGATACGACCCCTTGGCTAGTTGACTACTCTGTATTGTGTTTGTTCTGTCTGTGTTTGTTATTTCCTTTGTTTCCCCTTTCCTTGCCCCTGCACTTACTCAGGTCAGGGCCTGTCGACCAGTTACGGTTCTGCCATCTAGGGCTTATACTGTAAGTAGGCAGGGACAGTGGTTGGGGTTACAGTCAGGGCTCACTTTCCCCCCTTCCCCTCGTGACAGAATAACAGGCCTACCTGCATGGAGCCGTTTAGAGTCCTCACGGATCAAATGAGTAACATGGCTCAGATGATCCAGGATCTAGCTGAGAGACTCCAACATCAGGAGCAGCTGCAGTCTGTACCCGCAGCTGTTCCCTCCATGCCTAACCCCAATATTGAACCCCATGTTAAGTTACCTGATTGGTTTTTGGGGGACCGAAAGACTTTCAGGTCCTTTAAGGAGAGCTGCAAGCTTTATTTCCTTTTGCGCCCTCATTCCTCAGGTTCGGAGCAGCAAAGGGTCGGTATAATCATATCCTTACTGCAAGGGGATCCGCAGGAGTGGGCCTTTTCATTACCATCTGACTCTCCATGTCTTTCTTCTGTGGATGCATTTTTTCAGGCCTTAGGGCTGTTGTATGAGGAGACTGACGTGGCCGCAGTTGCCGAAAATCAACTTAGATCTCTTCGCCAGGGTAACCGTCCTGTCGAGGATTACTGTGCGGAGTTCCGTAAATGGTGTGTGTCCTCTGAGTGGAACGATCCTGCATTGAGGAGTCAATTTAAGGTGGGACTGTTCGACCACTTAAAAGACTTACTTGTTAGTTACCCCTCCCCAGACACCCTAGACGCGACTATGACTCTAGCTATTAGACTCGACCGACGATTCAGAGAGAGACAGAGAGAACGTCGGACTGCTCCTCAGTGGTCGTTTTGCCTGATGCTCCACTCAGAGACCTCCTCCTGCTGAAGTCCTGGAAGAGGCCTATGCAACTAGGGCTAACTATGAGGGACCAGAGGCGCCTCAAGGGAGCTTGTTTCTACTGTGGAGAAATGGATCACTGGCTCCAGCAGTGTCCAAGACTTCCAGCCTCAAAGAAGTCTCTTCTGAGGAATAAGGTTTCACCCAGGGTGGTAAGAAAGAAATTTTTGTTACCTATTACGATTTCGCATAATTTGTGTAAGGGTTTAGGTGAAGCATTTGTGGATTCCGGATCTGCTTCTAATTTTATTGACTTTGATTTTGCTCAGGCTGTAGGGATTCCTACAATTCCGTTGAAGGGTGTTATACAAATTATTGCTCTTGATTCCACACCTCTGGGTAACGGGAGGGTAGAATTTTGTACTCCTGAGGTTACCCTTACTGTAGGCGTCTCTCATTCTGAAATTTGTTCATTTCTAGTATTAAAGAATTTACCTGCTGATCTTGTCCTGGGTTTGCCTTGGTTACAGGACCACAATCCGGTAATCAATTGGTCATCAGGTGAATTGGAAAAAATGGGGGTCTAAGTGTAACCAGTGCTGTAAGTCTATACTGCAAGCTGGAACCACTGTCGAGTCTCTTGTCCTTCCAGAGTATATCAGAGATTTTTTAGATGTGTTTACTATGTCTGAGACTGACTTCCTTCCTCCCCATCGACCTTATGATTGTTCCATTGAGATCATTGAAGGGTCTAAGTATCCCAAGGGCCGTATTTATAATCTTTCGGCCCCCAGAACGTCAGGCCATGAAGGAGTACCTTACTGAAAGTCTGGCTAAGGGTCATATCAGGCCTTCAGTATCACCAATGGGGGCGTGGTTTTTCTTTGTCAGTAAAAAGGATGGAGGGTTAAGGCCGTGTATTGATTACAGGGAACTGAACAAAATTTCAGTAAAAAAACAGGTACCCCCTGCTGGTTCTCTAAACTGGACTTAAAAGGGGCCTATAATTTGATTAGGATCAGGGAGGGGGATGAGTGGAAGACTGCCTTCAATACCCCAGAGGGTCACTATGAGTACCAAGTGATGCCTTTCGGGTTGAGTAATGCACCGGCTGTTTTTCAAAATTTTGTCAATGATATTTTCAGACCGTTTTTGGGGAGGTTTATGATTGTCTATATTGATGATATTCTCATTTTTTCGGCTGATTGGGAGTCACATGTCTCTCACACTAGACAGGTGCTGGAGGTACTACGCAAAAATCTATTATTTGTTAAAGGGGAGAAGTGTACTTTTGGTGTCCAGGAGGTAGCCTTTCTAGGTTATATCCTCACCCCTTTTTCTTTTAAAATGGACCCAGCAAAGGTACAAGCCATCCTAGATTGGGTACGACCTACCTCCCTAAAGGCGCTCCAGCGCTTTCTAGGATTTGCTAACTTTTACCGTAAATTTATTAAAAATTTCTCGGTTATGGCCAAGCCTATTACAGATCTGACTCGTAAGGGAGCAGATCTGGCCAATTGGTCCCCGGCAGCCATAAAGGCGTTTGAATCTCTTAAAAGATCTTTTATTAATGCTCCTGTTTTGATCCAACCCGACCAAACTAAGCCCTTTATAGTGGAGGTTGATGCTTCTGAGGATGGCGTTGGAGCTGTTCTGTCTCAGGGATCCTCCACTTTAACTAATCTCAAGCCATGCGCTTTTTTTTCACACAAATTCTCGCCTGCCGAAAAGAATTATGACATCGGCAACAGGGAATTATTAGCTATTAAATGGGCTTTTGAGGAATGGCGTCATTTCTTGGAGGGGGCATTGCACCGTGTCATGGTCCTCACGGATCACAAAAATCTGATGTTTCTGGAGTCAGCTAAGCGGTTAAATCCTAGACAGGCAAGGTGGGCTTTGTTTTTTACTCGTTTTGATTTTTGTGTTACCTTCAGGCCCGGAAGTAAGAACATTAAGGCGGATGCCCTGTCAAGAAGCTTCCATGCTTGTCAACTTTCTGAGGGCCCGCCTGAACCCATCCGGCCTGCTGACATCATTGTGGCAGCCGCCACAGCTGACTTGACTTCTGAAATTTCGGCGGGACAACATCTGGCTCCGCCTGACACTCCCACAGATAAGTTATTTGTGCCGGCTCATTTACGTTTGCGGCTGCTGGGTGAGTGTCACAACTCCGTGTTTATGTGGACATCCAGGTATTAATGCCACTAAAGAGTTAATTTCTAGGGAATTTTTGGTGGCCTTCTATTTCTAGGGATGTTCAGGCCTTTGTAACTTCCTGTAGCACATGCGCCAGGTCCAAGAATCCTAAGACGCGTCCTATGGGTGAGCTACATCCATTACCCATTCCTGATAGACCATGGTCCCACTTGTCTATGGATTTTATCACTGACCTGCCGTGTTCTGATAGTAAAACTGTGATTTGGGTGGTAGTGGACAGGTTCAGTAAAATGTGTCATCTCATCTCATTGTGTAAATTACCTACTGCAAAAGTTTTGGCCTCTCTGTTTATTGATCACATTGTAAGAATTCATGGTATACCGGAAAACATTGTATCAGACAGGGGTGTGCAATTTGTCTCCAGGTTTTGGAAGGCCTTTTGTCATAAGATTGATATTTCCTTGTCTTTTTCGTCGGCCTTCCATCCAGAGACTAATGGTCAGACTGAGCGCCTTAATCAATCTGTTGAACAATTTCTTAGATGTTATGTTGCGGACAACCAACATCAGTGGTCTAGATATTTGTCTCTCGCCGAATTTGCCATAAATAACAGGGTTAATTCATCCTCTGGGATATCGCCGTTCTTCTGTAATATGGGTTTCCATCCGCGTTTTGGTTCTTTTTCCTTGTCTACATCTGTTGTTCCAGAGGTCAACTCTTTTGCTCAAGAACTGTGCACAGTTTGGGCGCAGGTTCAAATGAACCTGAAAAAAGCCCAAGAGACCCAAAAGGTTAAGGCAGGTAGGAAGTGCTCGAATGGTGTTGATTTCAAGGTGGGGGACAAAGTGTGGCTTTCGACAAAGAACCTGAAAATGAAAGTACCTTCTTATAAGTTTGCGCCTCGGTTCATTGGTCCGTACGAGATCACCAAGGTGATTAATCCTGTGTCTTTTAAACTGTGTCTACCTGAATCTTTTCGCATCCACAATGTATTTCACAAATCATTGTTAAAGGGTTATGTTGCTCCCGTTTGTCCAGAGAATCAACCTCCGCCTCCAGTACAGGTGGCAGGACAAGAGGAACATGAGGTTGCTAGTGTTATTGATGTAAGAAAGGTTCGGAATTCCTTCCAGTATCTCGTACACTGGAGAGGATTCGGTCCGGAGGACAGATCTTGGGTACCGTTGACCAGGATGCATGCTGATACTCTCATCAGGAATTTCCATCGAGTGCATCCTGAGAAACCGGCTCCCGTGGTTAAGGGTCCGGTGGCCCCTCATGAAGGGGGGGGGTACAGTGATGGGAAGCCGGCGGCGCGCTTCCCCAGTGCTGCGCCGCCGGACTTCCGCTGGTAACATGGAGCGAGGACACGATATGTGTCCTCGTCTCCATAGCAACCTGCGGGGAGGACCTGGCGCGCTCCTTGCATCCTCCCCGCCCCCCTAGCGACGAGCAGTAGGGAATTGAAGTGCTGGTCTGGTCAGCCAGCACTTCATTAGTTAATTACCTGTTGAGTTTTTAGCCATGTGGTGCTGATCACACCACATGGCTACATACTGTTTTGGCAGCAATGCTCCGCCTCAGGTCATGTGATGCTGGCCACATCACATGATCCTGGGTGGGCTATTTAAAGATGGCAACTGCCTAGTGTAGTTGCCTGTTATTTGGTTTTCCTGTACAGTGCTGGTGTTTTTGTTGCAAGTTATTGGATTTCAGTGGATTCAGACTTCGGCTTGTGGACTTGGACTTCGCCTTTGCTTTTCCCCTGGTATTGACGTGACCTCCTGATACGACCCCTTGGCTAGTTGACTACTCTGTATTGTGTTTGTTCTGTCTGTGTTTGTTATTCCCTTTGTTTCCCCTTTCCTTGCCCCTGCACTTACTCAGGTCAGGGCCTGTCGACCAGTTACGGTTCTGCCATCTAGGGCTTATACTGTAAGTAGGCAGGGACAGTGGTTGGGGTTACAGTCAGGGCTCACTTTCCCCCCTTCCCCTCGTGACAGAAATTTCAATTTGTGTCGAATTGAGGTTTTCCTGAAATTCAGATCGAATTCAGTTTTTCACTTCGATTCGATCAAGACTAATTATGACAATACCAAATGTGTATGTTTTCATGATTTACTACTTCAGCTTCATAAAATCACTATTATTATTTATTGTTTTGCATCACCATGTCTAAGACCCATAACGTTTTATTTTTCTGTTGCAAGAAATAATCCTCAGCCCATCCTGTGTACTCCCCAACTCCTGGCAATCTTGTCCAGTTGTCAATGCACGGAGAACAGCAGAAATCACTGAACTGGTAGGGCAGCAGGGCACTGGAGCGATATCTCCCTGCCACACAGTATACTGTGATAGATTTCAGGTCTAGTGTTTGTAGCCTATCGGAGGATGGCGCAGGCGAGACAATGACATCATCATCATTACAATGCCTGAGTCGGACTGCATACAACTCAGGACAAAGGCCGAAAGACGTCTGTGTCCTGAACTGCATTACTGACAGTGTCATGGAAGTAAGTATTTCAGTTTGTTATTTTGCTTTGCATGGCACTACAGGGACAAGGGGCATATTTTTTTTTCTCTACTGACGCATACAAGGGGGGATATTTTTTCTATACTGGCAAACAAAAAGGGGCATTTTTATTTATTGGTACACATTATTAAAAGGGGGCATTTTTTACTGTACTGGCCTGGCACATGGAGACTTTATTACTGGAGGCACTATAGGCGAACATTACTTACATTATAGGCTTTATTACTACTGGGGCACTTCAGGGGAATTAGTACTGCTGGGGGCACTATAGGGGGAATATTTACTACTGTTGCACATTGTTGGGGCTTCAATACAACAAGGGGCATTATGGTGGACTTTATAGCTACTGAATAGGTAGCACAATAGGTTACATTAGTACTACTGGAACACTATAGGGAGGCATTATTAGTTATGGGGACGTTATTAGTGCTGGTGGCATTATTGGTGGTACTTTTACTGTGGGGGCACCCTTGCATAATATCAGCTTCGCACAGTTATTTTAGGGGAGAACTATCTTTGTGGCGCTTCCTGCACACAACCATATACATTTTTGTGGTTCACAAATCATGGATGTGCAAAATATTGATACTGACCGAGAGTCTGCTGCTGTTTTTTTTTAACTCCTTCAGCAATGTCCTATCCTTGTTCGCAAAATGAACAAGAATAGGACATGATTACTATTTTTTGCGGGGCTGCAGAATGGATTTACGGATGCGGACAGCACACGGGTGTGCTGTCCACATTGCGGGCCTGTTGCAATAAATGGGTCTGCATCCGATGCGCAAAAAACACGGATTGGATGCAGGCCAAAACCACGGCTGTGTGCATGAGCCCTCAGGAGCACAGCTGACTGGGCACTATTATTTTTTGGGGCACCGTGTGGTAATAGTTATTGAAGGAGGGATATCCTGTTTGGTACTGGTGTTTTCAGGGGGTGGATATCTTTTTCTGCAGCATGGTATTGAGATGCGCAGTATTTGGGAGTTTAAGAAGGTGGGCAGGATGATGGAAGAGTAGGAATCTGAAATGTCTGTGTGACAAACTCTGCTGAAAAAAGTCATTGTGACAGTCCATTCTCCGAATGCAGAAGATGAGGACAGAGAACATGTACATAAGAGGAGACATCACTGGATATAAGATATGTAGCGATGTATTCTCCTGTATGTTTGGTAGTGTGGAATGTAATAGGTAAAGTCATCCATCATCAGTTCTAATGTGATGTCTGCTATTTTGACAGGAAGATTAGTGCAGCATGCTGCGCTATTTTCCTCTGTCAAATCTGAAGGAATTGCTAACAAAGGCTCAGAATAGAGCCTTTGACTGCAGGGTGAAAACAGCCTTATTTTGATCATGTTTATCACTGTCGCTTCCACAGAAGCCGTGATCACTAGAGACTATGGCATCTAAGCACTTAGAGAGAGAGAAAAGCCCTGCCCTCTGATCAGAGAACCTGTGACAAAATCACAGGGCTTAGATCCAGATCCATTGCTATGATAACAGTATTTTATTGAAGTCTGTGGTACAAGCAATAAGATTGCATATTCAAGTTCTCTATGGGAACTAAAAATTAGGCGATTTATTTAATTTTTTTTAAAGTGTTTGAACTAGAAAACAGAAAAAAAAAGTGATTTGCCATTTTTGGTCACCATGCCCCCACAAATTTTTTTATAAAAAGTGATCACAATGGCATATGTACCCAAAAATGATACCAATAAAAACTACAGCTTTCCCTGCAAAAAAAACAAGCCCTCATACAGTTCTGTAGATGAAACATGAAAAAGATATGGGTATCAAAATATGCTGATGCAAAGAAAAATTTTGTTTATTCCAAGTTTATTTTAAAAAAAGTAGTAAAACAAAATAAAACCTATGTAAATTTGGTATCACTATAATCGTGCCGACCCACAGAATAAGTTTGTGGTGTCATTTCTAGGTTGAAGTGAATGCCATAAAAAGATAGCCTCTAAAAACATGGTGTATATGTATTTTTATTTTTTCTTCAATTTTTTCATTGAAGTTATAGTAAATTAAATGGTGCCATTAAAAATACAAAAAAAGAAAGTTGCTAAATAGTAAAACAAATAGCACTATGTATTCAACCAACTCAAAACTTACTGATATGTACCCTAAAATGATGCCTAAAAAGTGTCCAACTCATTTTGCAAACAAGTCATCAGAAAAGCTATGCATATAGATAAGGACAGCACTAGTGCAAAGGTGATAGGTGCAAGTCTCCTAGGAAGGGGGTCAGCTTCCTTAAAATCCCTGGGAAATCAAAAAGAAGGAAGAGCAAAACAGAGACAGCATGTCCTATTTGAAGCCGGTGTTTATTCCAGATGCAGTTTCAGTTGAAGGACCTTTGGATAAAGCATGCTTGACAGACACTACAAATCGTTCCATTATACTTTATCTCTGTGTAGTTTACACTCCTGGTGACTCTCAAATACTGGTTGAAATCACTAATACAGTGTTCATTTTAGGACATGATTAGATATCACAGTGAACTATAAGGCTACTTTCACACTAGCCTTTACTACGGATCCGGTGGGTGAAGGGGCCCACCGGATCCGTAGTGATAATACAACCTTGTGGATCCGTAATGAACAGATCTGGTTGTATTATCTTTAACATCTTTTAAACGGATCTGGAATTAACTCCATTGAAAGTCAATGGAGCACGGATCCGTTTACTAGTGTGTTACAGCAAACGGATCTGTCCCCATTGACTTGCATTGGGGGTCATTCCGGATCCGTCTTGGTGCGGATACCCAGTACGGAGAGCAAACCGCAGCATGTTGCGGTTTGCTCTCCGGTCTGAAGACGGAACGGAATGCTTTCAGGAGCATTCCGTGCTCTTCAGTTCAGTTTTATCCCCATTGCTAATGAATGGGGACAAAACTGAATCGTTTTATTCCGGTATTGAGCCCCTATGACGGAGCTCTATACCGGAATAAAACAACGATAGTGTGAAAGTAGCCTAAGAATAGTATCAGTTTGAGGCAAGTACTCTCCCTGACCTCTGACAAGTAGATAAAAATGTCCTCTTCCAATAGTGCTGCCCCTGTAAAATCTAGCATATTTAAAAAAAAAATCATTCAGACTCAATCTTGAACCAAAAAACCCACAATGTATAAGATATAGACCTTACCATTGAGCCACAGGCTCATTATTAGGGGTGGACTTTCTCTGGCTGTGTGATTTAGCATGCAAATACACAGTGTATCTGGAATTCATTCTTACTTGACCTGTGAAGAAAGTCAGACATCATTTGTATCTATCTATCTATCTATCTATCTATCTATCTATCTATCTATCTATCTGCCACTTTGTCTTGAACCCTAAACTTTTGTGTTTAAGAAATAGAGGCCTTACCAGTTAAACAATACACACAGTACATACACACAGACACACACAGACACACACACACAGACATATACACATACATACTTACATGCTCCCGGCAGGTCTCCACAGCGCAGGAGGAGCAGGACAGCGCACACATAGGACGATTACACCCGGCGCCCAGCAGAGCGTCCTATGTGCGTGCCGTCCTGCTCCTTCTGCGCTGTGGAGACCTGCCGGGAGCATGTAAGTATGTATGTGTATTTGTATGTGTATATGTCTGTGTGTATGTACTGTGTGACATGTGTGGGGCCGGAGCGCGGTTCCGGCCCCACACATGTCCCTGCAGCAGCACGGATCCGGTGGCACCCTTCACCTGCCAGATCCGTGCTGCCGCTAGGGCAAAGATTTCTGCTGGCACGATCTGAAAACCCCAAGCCTACTAGATATGGGACAGATGCATTACCATTAGGCCATATGCACATGTGTGCCACCTGTACTGTGCTGTCCGCGGTCGGCAATGCACTGACACTGACCGTGGGGTTGCTGCATGCAGATCGCGGACCCATTCACTTCAATGGGGTCCACGATCCACATAAGACTGTCCTTACCCCCAAAAAATATAATAATATAGGGTGCACACGGCTGGTGCCCTTGTTTTGCGGACCCGCCGTATGCGGGCTGCAATACAGCCACGGCCGAGCAACGGCTTTAAAAGGGTTTTCTGAGACATAAAGGCTCATGCACACGAACGTATTTTCCTTTCGTGTCTGTTCCATTTTCTTTGCAGACAGTATGTGGAACCATTCATTTCAATGGGTCCATGAAAAAAACGGAAGTTACTCTGTGTGCATTCAGTTTCCGTATGTGCGTGTTTCCGTTCCGCAAAAAAAATAGAATGTCCTATTATTGTCCACATTACGGATAAGGATATTACTGTTCTATTTGGGGCCAGCTGTTCCATTCCACAAAATACGGAACGCACACAAATGTCATCCGTATTTTTTGCGGATCCGTTTTTTGCAGACCGCAAAATACATATGGTCATGTGCATGAACCCTAATACTGATCATCAGTATCTAATCAGTGGGGATCCAACACCTGGGACCCCTGCCGATCAGATGCTTGAGAAGGTAGTGGCACTCCTGTGAGCACCGCAGCCTTCTGTGGTTACCAAGCACATTACAGTACATAGTATAGCGGCTGTGCATGGTACTGCATTTAGACTCATTCACTTCAATGGGACTATGGTATAACTAGCCACATGACTGATGAACGTGTCGTCACTGACCTAGGAAAAGTAGTAATATATAACAGGCAAACAGTAAATGATATCCGATATCAGAGTGAAATGTCAGAGGTCAAGGAGAGTAATTTGCCTCAAACTGACATTATTCTGAAATTAAACTATGATCATTTTAGAATGGATACTGTACACTGATCAAACACTGACTGTGTGAAATTGGCCTAAGCTGGCATGCTGCAGATTTAAAATTCATATTACAGGTATGCTGTGTTTTTTATCCTGTTTGCATGTACTCTTAATGTGATATACATTTGTTTACTCTTCTATTATAGCACTAGCTCCAAGTGTAGACAGAACAACCAAGCCAAGTATTCAAGCAAATGCTGGTAAACTGTCTTCCACTTCAGGTCAGTGAACAAAAATGTGCTCAACTGTTTACACTGTATGCTATAAAGCATAGGTGGCCAACCTGTGGCTCTTGAGCCACATGCTGCTCTTTGCCTCTTCATGTGTGGCTCTTTTGGTGGAGCCGGGAAGCAGTTAGGCCGGCTCACTCTCCACCTCATGCTCAGATCTCTTTTCCTGATTGAGCATGTTGCTACTCTGCAGCTCCAGCTCACTCTTCACTACATCCCGATGCACACAGTGTCAGAACTTAGCGCGTGTCTCCACATACTATCACCTGGCATTGTGCGCATCAGGTCACATTGGAAAGAGTGTAGCAGGTGCCCAATCAGGGGAGGTAGAAGATTTTTCTAAATTATAGAACTGAGAATTAGCGTCTGATCTAGGCATGGGAGCTTCTGATCTGAGCAAGGGGGATCTGATCTGAGCATGGGGTGGGGGTCTAATCTTAGAATGGGGGTTCTAATCTGAGTATGGGGGGGACAGATCTATATAAATGTCTGTATGTGGGTAAGTAACTGGCTCAGTGATAGAAAACAGAGGGTGGTTATTAACGGCACATACTCAGATTGGGTCATTGTCACTAGTGGGGTACCACAAGGGTCAGTATTGGGCTCTATTCTCTTCAATATATTAATTAATGACCTTGTGAAGGCTTGCACAGTAAAATATCAATTTTTGTAGATGACACTAAACTGTGTAAAGTAATTAACACAGAAGAGGACAGTACACTGCTACAGATGGATCTGGATAGACTGGAAGCTTGTTAACATGGGAAGGAATAATGGACCCAGTATGCATGTGGAGCCTGCACTCCCTGAATTTTATGGTGGCCGTTGTGGCACATAACAGGTAGCATTTAGTGTTAGGTTCTCATCTTACAGAGATTGCCTTGACGTTTGGCAGACGGGCCCAAATAATTTTGTACAAAATATATTTGCTAAGAATCTCAAATTTTACTAAATAAGTGTAGTATTAGCACCAGAATACTTTCTATTACTATAGCATTTGTGTACTTTATTTGGTTTGCAGAGTGCTGTTGTATTGCATTTTTTTCCCTGGTCTAGGGGATCTGGAATGAGGAATTGTGCCACAGCTCTTCAAACCTAAAAAAACCTGTCTGCTGTATTCCAAGATGTTTTATAAGAATAGATTGGAGCTGAATAATACTTCTGACTCAATGGACTTTTTGCAAGAACGTTCTAAAGTTAGCACCTTAAAGGTACAGGTAGTGTCTCTTAGTGCCTTCTTAGATTGAAAATTATCAGAAGTACTCAAACAATTTATTATAGAGGCTGGCAAACTCTATCTACCCATCACTCTAGTATTCCACCCTGGGATTTAACTATAGTTTGATCAGTTTTTATGATGGCTCCTTTTGAACCAATTTCAGAATTGCAGAATTTTCTCTGAAAGGATTGTGATCACTACAGCAAGAAGAGTGAAAGACATGGAAACCTCCTCCTTTAAGACCCTCCTTGACTATTTAGGGTACTTTCACACTAGCATTCACTTTCACACAAACGCTTCAGTTTTGTCCCCATTCATTGTCAATGAGGACAAAACTGAACTGAACAGAACGGAATGCTCCAAAATACATTCCGTTCAGTTTAGTTGCGTCCCCAGGCCGGAGAGCAAACCGCATCGTGTTGTATTTTGCTTTCCGTCCTGGGGATCCGGAGCAAGACGGATCTGTCATGACGCACAAGTCAATGGGGATGGATCCGTTCTGACACAATAGAAACCGGATCCGTCCTCCATTCACGTTCAATGGAATTAATGACTCAATGTTAAAGACAACAATGTTAAAGATAATACAACCGGATCCGTTCATAACGGATGCAGATGGTTGTATTATCAGTAATGGAAGCGTTATTGCTGAACCCTGCCAGATCCAGCAATAACGCTAGTGTGAAAGTAGCCTTAGATGATTATTAGGGATGAGCGAACTTTTTAAAAGTTCAATTCGGCTAATTCGCTGAATTTTACAAAAAAATTTGCTTTGTGACAAATTACTTCCCCAAGAAGTGCATTTTTTTGTAAGTAGTGGGTGCAATGACAGGGAGCTGCGATAGTGCCGCCCCCTTCATTGTACCCCTCAGATTCCGCGTTCATACATGATTGCGGCATCTGAGTGCAAAAAAAGTGTAAAATTAACATTAAAAAAAATAAAATCATACTTACCTCCTCCATTTGCTCGTGACGGGCCGGCTGCCGCCATCTTGCTTAAAGATCTGGCCCGAAATCTCGTCCGGCGTGGTGACGTCATACGTCACTACGCACGGAATTTCGGCTGAGATCTTCAAGCAAGATGGCGGCTGGCGGCCCATCGCGAGTAAATGGAGGAGGTAAGTATGGATTTTTTTGTTTTTTACACTATTTCAGGTTAAATTGATTCGCTGACACGAAGCACGAGGAAATTCGGCTTCTAGGCGAATCAAATTTATTCTGAAATTCGGATTAAATTCCACTTTGTGGGATTTGATTCGCTCATCTCTGATGATTATTTTGAAACATTCTCCTGAATACCTGCCAAATGTGCTCTCTAAATTCCACTGTCAACAGACAGTCCCCTTTTTGTCAGTCGTCTACATCTGATCAGGAGAGGAAATTACATAATCTGGATGTCAGAAGATATCTAGAGAACTAGATAAAGAACTAACGAATTAGGAAAATCCAATTATCTTTGTCATGAAATTGCCTTGTGACTGACGAAGATAGGCACTAAGCAATAGGAGTTGTCATTAGGGATAAGCGGACCTGTGGATGTTTGGGTTCACCGGTTTCGGCCGAACTTTAGGGCAGAACCGAATCCCAATGAAGTCAAATGGGACCCGAACTTTGGTCCTCTAAAATGGCTGTAAAATAGTTGTAGTAATGGCTAGAGGGCTGCAAAAGGAAGTAAAATGTGGGTAAGAGCAGGATATTTTCCCTGCAAACAAATGTGGATAGGGAAATGACTTAAAATAATATAGAATAGAAAAAAAATAAAATAAAAAAGAGAATCATCTTGAACTAGGAGGCAGAGGTCAAAGTGGAGTAGGAGGTTGAGGAGGCAGTGGACATGGCAGTGGAGGAGGAGGTAGCCAACGCTGTTTTTGTTGTAACATAGTAACATAGTTTATAAGGCCGAAAAAAAGACATCTGTCCATCCAGTTCGGCCTGTTTTCCTACAAGTTGATCCAGAGGAAGGCAAAAAAACCCTGTGAGGTAGAAGCCAATTTTCCTCACTTTAGGGGAAAAAATTCCTTCCCGACCCCAATCAGGCAATCAGAATTACTCCCTGGATCAGCAACCCATCTCTAGTAACTATAACCTGTAATATTATTACCCTCCAGAAATACATCCAGACCCCTTTTAAACTCTTTTAGTGAACTTACCATCACCACCTCCTCAGGCAGAGCGCTCCATAGTCTTACTGCTCTTACCGTAAAGAATCCTCTTCTATGTTTCTGGACAAACCTTCTTTCTTCCAGGCACAGAGGATGTCCTCTCGTCACAGTCCTTGGGATAAAAAGATCATGGGAGAGATCTCTGTACTGACCCCTGATATATTTATACATTGTTATTAGATCTCCCCTCAGTCATCTTTTTTCTAAAGTGAATAACCCTAATTTTGATAGTCTTTCTGGGTACTGTAGTCCACCCATTCCAGTTATTACTTTAGTTGCCTTCCTCTGAACCCTCTCCAGCTCTGCTATGTCTGCCTTGTTCACAGGAGCCCAAAACTGTACACAGCACTCCATGTGTGGTCTGACTAGTGATTTGTAAAGTGGCAGTTCTATGTTCTCATCACGGGCATCTATGCCCCTTTTGATGCAACCCATTATCTTATTGGCCTTGGCAGCAGCTGTCTGACACTGGTTTCTACAGCTTAGTTTGTTGTTCACTAAAATTCCTAGGTCCTTTTCCAAGTCAGTGCTACCCAGTGTTTTACCATTTAGTATGTACTGGTGACTTGCATTATGTGCATAACCTTACATTTGTCAGTGTTAAACCTCATCTGCCACTTCTCTGCCCAAGCCTCCAATCTATCTAGGTCCATCTGTAGCAGTGTACTGTCCACTTCTGTGTTAATTACTTTACACAGTTTAGTGTCATCTGCAAAAATTGATATTTTACTGTGCAAGCCTTCTACAAGATCATTAATAAATATATTGTGTGTACCTCACACAAAAAATGCTTATACAAATGTGTCCACACTTATTAACTGATCACTTATCTCAACATGTCCTGAGATGTGTGTCTCAAAATGACGTTATATCTAAATTGGATAAATTGTGATACAACGTTCAGACACCAGGTGGTGCATGGTGTTACTAGCTATACAACGTTCAGACACCAGGTGGCGCATTGTGTAACTAGCTTATACCTGAACTTAATTACAACTGTGAAATTTGCCCAGGTTGCCTGTTGAGCTATGTATCCAATCCAGCCTTATTGTCCTCTTTGCTGTGTACCTAATCCTAACATGTATGATACTGTCTTCTGAGCCAATGTATCTAATTCTATCAAGTGTGATACTGTCCTCTGAGATGTGTATCTAATCCTACCATGTGTGATACTGTCTGCTGAGCTGTGTATCTAATTCTGCCATGTGTGATACTGTCCTTTGAGCTTCATATCTAAGACTGTCATGTGTGATACTGCATGATGAGCTGCTAAACTTTGTATCTAATAGTGTCATGTGTGATAATGTTTGCTGAGCTGCTGCATCTAATCTTGTTATATAGTGGAAGGAGCAGTGTCCCCAGCAGCACAGATGATTTCAGGAGAGGAGTGTGCTGATCTTGTGGAGGTCACAGGAGGAGAGTTACAAAGTGGAAGGAGCAGTGTCCCAGCAGCACAGAGGATTTCAGGAAATAAGTGTGCTGATCTTGTGGAGATCACAGGGTGAGAGTTACACAGTGGAAGGAACAGGTCCCCAGCTGCACAGAGGATTTCAGGAAAGAACTGTGCTGATCTTGTGGTGGTCACAGGATGATAGGGCTCATGCACACAGCCGTTGCCCGGCTGTAGCCGTATTGTGGCCTGCATGCGACTGGTCCGCAATACATGGGCACTGGCCATGTGTACCCCGCATCATGAATCACTGACCCATTCACTTGAACGGGTCCGCAATCCCAGAAATCCAGTGTGGTGCTGAATGGAGGCACGGATCGGAAGGCCACGGAAGCCCTTACATAGTGGAAGGACCAGGGTCCTCCCAGCAGCACAGAGTATTTTGGGAGAGGAGTTTGCTGATCTTGCGGAGGTCAGAGGATGAGAGTTAGTGGGATGCACAGGGTCCCAGCAGCACGGAGGATTTCAGAAGAGGAGAGTGCTGATCTTGTGAAGGTCAGAGGATGAGAGTTTGTGCTGCTGGGACCCTGAGCATCCCACTGAGTATTCCAGGAGAGGAGTGTGCTGAGCTGTGTATATAATACTACCATGTGTGATACTGTCTGCTGAGCTGTGTATCTAATCCTACCTTGTATGATACTGTCTATGAAGCTATTCTATGTATTTTTATATAGTGTGATACAGATACAGAGATAAAGAGCTCTCCTTTGTGTACATACACTCCTGAGATAAGAGAGGTGGGGGAGGTGCTGCTATATTACAGTCCCCCATCACCCTTTTTAACAGAAGAATTTTCTGTCCAGATGTGGTGTGTATTGTTAATAATAATAAGTATTTCTATAGCGCCACCATATTCCTCAGCACTTTACAATTTAAAGGGTTCATGTACGAAACAAAAGATATCACAAAGTTACCAGCTAATATACAACTGAACCACTAGGAATGAGGCCCCTGCTCGCAAGAGCTTACAAACTATGAGCATGTAGGGGTGGCACAAAAAATGCAGGTGCAGACGGCCGGTGCCCGTGTACTGCGGACCCGACGCATGTGGGCCGCAATATGGCCATGGCCGGGCAACGGCCGTGTGCATGAGCCCTAACTCTCATCCTGTGACCTCCACAAGATCAGCACACTCCTCTCCTGAAATCCTCTGTGCTGCTGGGGACACTGCTCCTTCCACTATGTAATAGGATTAGATGCAGCAGCTCAGCAAACATTATCACACATGACACTATTAGATACACAGTTTAGCAGCTTAGCAGACCGTATCACACATGGCAGGATTAGATATGAAGCTCAAAGTACAGTATCACACGTGGCAGAATTAGATACACAGCTCAGCAGACAGAATTACACAGGATAGGATTAGATACACAGCTCAGCAGACAATATCAAACAGGATAGGATTAGATACACAGCTCAGCAGACAGTATGACACAGGATAGGATTAGATACACAGCTCACAGGGCAGTATCCCAAATGATAGGATTAAATACATAGCTCAGCAGACAGTATTAAACTGGATAGGATTAGATACACAACTCTGCAGACAGTATCACACAGGATAGGATTAAATGTCCAGCTCAGCAGACAGTATAACACAAGATAGGATTAGATCCAGAACCCAGCAGACAGCATCACACAAGATAGGATTAGATACACAGCTCACACATGATAGCATTACATACACAGCTCAGCAGACAGTATCACACAGGATAGGATTAGATACAGAGCTCAGCAGGCAGTATTACACATAATAGGATTAGATACACAGTTCAGCAGACAGTATCACACATGATGTTTGGATTCTGGATTTAGTTTTCCTTTATTCTCATGTGATAGTCATCTGATTATTACCCTCAGTCTCAGAGATACCCAGAAATACATCCGGCCCCTCCCCTGTCTTTACTATAACTAACAGGGGCCAGGGTTCCCTACCCCCGTGGAGAGGAATGCTTTAAAGCATGGCCAGGCCACTGTATAAGTGTAGAGCTCCCAAACCTGACATTTCCTGAAGGTTCACAGAGGTCATCAGCATACCTTATCTCTGGTGCCAGAGAGATGTGAAGTCCATCACTACAACCTCCACTATGTGATACAATATACCCTGACTAGTAGAAGAACCACATTGACCAGATAAATATAGGAAAATCATAGGAAAATGACAGTCCACTGTGACAATCTCCTCATACAATATAAGGGCAAAAACAAAAAAAAAAGGACTGGCTGCAAGCAAATTCTTTATTGCTGGCTGGATTCCACTAGCTATTTCTACTTGTTATCAGGACAACAAAAGTTTCTCCTCCTCCAGGACTCACTCAACTAGAGCTATTTTCAACTCCTCTGCAGCAAATGCATCAGTCTCATTAGAAAAAATTTTCTGAGGTGGTATTTGGTCAGATCCTTTGACCTTCTTCAAACATTATAAGTTAGCCATTCTTATGAAGTGGAACTTGTTGTTCGGTCGTCCTTTTGGCAGTAGTCCCTCCTAAACTTGGTTCTTCTCTGTAAATATCCTTTTAGTGTCATTGGGAAGCCATGTAGAAAGATGATAATTATTCTTAACGGCAATTGGATAGCTTCCACAACAGCACTAGGGATTCCCACTGTAATTTTGTTTTGCCTTTTGTTATTGTATATTCTTGGTGATTTTGAATTATTCATAATTTTTTACCATCTCTGGGTCTCTGTCATTAACTGAAGTATATAGAGGAGGAAATTCTTTTTATTGTGGCATTGAGGAAGCTATGGGAAATCCTATTACTCTTGTTTCTGAGATAAAAGAGTTAAAAAAAAAAAAAATCAGTCTGTCTGTTGTGTTTTCTTTAAATCCCATCATCTGACAGCACATTAGTAATTCTTATTTTTCTGACTTCATAGCATAGTAACATAGTAAAAATGTAACATAAGGGGTTATTTTTTTATCTGAAATATGCAGTTTCGCCAGGTCTAAATAAATGCAAAAAAAGGTCAGTCAGCACATCCCAATGCATGCTGCCATGGCTAGAAACATGAAGAAAAAAAATACAATGCAACCAAATAAAGTACAATAATGCCATAATTATAGAAAATATTCTGGTGTCAATACTACACTTATTTTGTAAATTTGAGATTCTTGGCAAATACATTTTGTATAAAAAAAAGGTCTAAATAAGTGGGCATGGCATGGGCGGGCAGGCCCGTCTGATTTACCATTTTCTACAGCTAGGAAGCTGTCGTACATTTAGAACTGGCGCTGGATGTGCCAAAGTTATGGAGAGGCAGGTGCCTCTTCATAACTTTGGCGGATCCACCATCAGCTATGGGCCTTTATTAAGATTGGTGTCTAAAACGCTGGTCTTAATAAACGTACCCCATAGTTTAAAAAGCTGAGAAAAGACATCTGTCCATCCAGTTCAGCCTGATACGCTGCAATTTGATCCAAAGGAAGGCAAAAAAAAAAAAAACCTGTGAGGTAGAAGCCAATTTTCCTCACTTTAGGGGAAAAAAATTCTTTCCCAACTCCAAACAGGCAATCAGAATAACTCGTATCAACAACCCATCTCTAGTAACTATAATCTGTAATTTTAGTACATTCCAGACCCCTCTTGAACCCCTCACCATTACCACTTCCTCAGGAAGAGTCCACAGTCTCACTGCTCTCAGTAAAGAATCCTCTTCTATGTTTGTGTAGAAACCTTCTTTCCCCCAGACGCAGAGGATGTCCCCTCGTCACAGTCCGGGGTGTAAATAAATCATGGGAGAGATCTCTGTACTGACCCCTGATATTTATACACAGCTATTAAATCTTCCCTCAGTCGTCTTTTTTCTAAACAATCATTATAGCTCAATTCTTATCAACCAGATAAGACTGTGGCCTAAATGTGTTTGAGGTCATTAGGTTAGAGATAAGAACTACACATTAGGCCACTTTCAAATTAGCGGCAGCACGGATCCGGCGGGTGAAGGGTACACATACATACACACACACACACAGACATACACACACACAGACATATTCCGCACAGCACAGGAGGAGGATGGCGCGCACATAGGAAGATTCCCCACAGCGCCCTCTGCTGGAGGGAGAATCTTCCTATGTACGCGCAGTCCTCCTCCTCCTGTGATGTGCGGAGCTGCTGGGAGCATGTAAGTATGTCTGTGTACGTGTATGTCTGTGTGTATGTGTCTGTCATGTGTGGTGTGCTGTGGACGGATCCTTCATGAACTCCATTGAAAGTCAATGGAGGACGGATCCGGTTACTGAGTGTGTCACACCAAACGGATCCGTCCCCATTGACTTCCATTGGGGGTCATTCTGGATCCGTCTTGGTGCGGATAAGGAGTACGGAGAGAAAACCGCAGCATGTTGCGGTTTGCTCTCCAGTCTGAAGACTGAAAAGAATGCTTTCAGGAGCATTCAGTTGTCTTCAGTTCAGTTTTGTCCCCATTGACAATGAATGGGGGCAAAACTGAAGCGTTTTATTGCGGTATTGAGCCGTCAGATGATGGGATTTTAAGAAAACACCAAGTGACAGCAATAAAGACCAAGTGAAAAAATGATTTGTAGCCCAAAATGAGTAAAACGCAATCATAAAATGAATTTGAATCAATTCAATGTATTGTCAAAATTTGAGAAAAAATATTGGGGGCATTTGTTAAACTGGTGTAAACGAGAACTGACTTAGTTGCCCATAGCAACCAATCAGATTCCACATTTCATTTTCCAACGGAGCTGTAAAAAATGAAAGGCGATTGGTTGCTAGAGGCAATTGGTTGCAACTAAGCCAGTTCTACTCAGCACAAGTTTGATAAATGACCCCATATGTGCTTATTTTTCAGTAACAGAGGCACTTCTGTCCAATGGCACTTTAAATTGAACAAATCGGTCTTTAGATTTGAGTACAGATAATTTGACCCTAATCAAAAGTGTTTGAATTGCTATGAAAGTTTATGTATGACATTCAGACAGGTAGCCAACATTTTTCAAGCTCATAAACCTTATTCAAGCTCTTCAATGCCAAGTCAGCACAAGTGACAGTCAGAAATATGACTGTGGGTACATGCATGGTAGCTGATGGTAGAAAACAGCCTGTTTATAAACCGGCTACACTGACTAATTTCTTCGGGTGTATCGGAAGGCTTGTTTTTAAAAATGGCCCTTTTTGGGGAGTAGCAACAGGTTTGTTGTTATATTAAGTAAAATACAAACATATATAATATATAGTCTATCTCCACAAATTTCATTGCCACAAATACATGTGCTGGTAACACTGAAGAAGCAGCAGTACGGTATGAAACAAGATAGATAAGGCTGGAGATGTTGGGCTGTGTAGGGGTAGTAGTAGTGGCAGCTGTAGCAGTACAGATTGGAACCTGATGGACAAGGCAGGAGGTATGACCATGTAGGGGTTGTAGTAGTGGCAGCAGGGACATTAGTGGCTGCAATGGCAACAGTACAATATGAGACATCATGGACAGGCTGAAAGAGGGATTATTGGGCTAGTGATACAGTAAGTAGCAGTTCCCAATGTCAACAACAGCAGATCTATTCATTGGCATCAGTCAAGATGTGTAAAAATCTGTATACTATCAGCATCAGGGTTAATATTATAAAAGATGGTGGCAAATAGGAATGAGCCACACTGTAGTAAAAGTGAAGAATCCTATATAATATATGACCTAGTGAAATTGCTTTCATCCTGTAGTTCTCTGGTAGTGATATAGTTTTGCGTCTAGTAGCAAATTTAATAAATGCTATGGCAACTCAGATGCTACTAGTACACAGTAGACTACAGTCCTACCAGCAGCTGGAGAGCCAAATGCAGGGTAGCTTCAAGTAACTGGTTGTCAAACAATGCTCTAGGTAATTGTTACAGTTTGGAACAAAGCAAGGATAAAATAAAAGTGGCAGGCACCAGGGAAAATACACAGCAATGAGTAAACAGACAGACTGAGTCAAACCAGGAAAGACAATTAGAGACAAAATCCCAAACCACAAACAATACAATACCAAAGCCCAGCCAATACTAAGAAGTAACTTCAGGGTTCAAACATCAGGCAGAGTCAGAATTCCTGGCAAGAATTCCACAGCACTACACAGCAATTCAGAATGCCAGATCATCATATTCAAAGGGCAGCCAGTGGTCATGTGAGACACCTGAAATCACGTGACCTGTGTGATGTCTTCAAGCAGGAACTGCTGGTGTTTGCAGGAATTGGCTGGCGCTCCTGTACACAGAGTCTTAGCCTGGTAACCATGGAAACCGGATGCCATCGGCACTGCTTGCTAGAGATCATGCCTGCCGGCATTCCAGTAATGGTGGGGCATACTCGCCTTCATTTTTTAATTTGCATCTATTATAATAATGCATTTTATATAGTCTGTGCTAGACCTTGGGAAAGTACAAAATCAGGGACAGTGTGATATCCCTTCAACCATGATAAGTACCTACTATTGTGTATGTACTGTACCACAGGTTAAGAACCTAGGGTGTAGAGGACCCATATGTCCTACTTTTCATTGTATTCATTGTACTTTATTTTATGCAGGAAAAATAAACTGTTTCTAGCCTATGTGTTTGGGCTTTTTATCCACTGTTTTATCCCTTTTCAATGGAGTTGTACGGTACATTTTCCCATCTTCTGAGTGGGCATTCTCCTCCAGGTGTGAAATTCCATACTGTATGAACTATGCCCTTCTTCTACTGTTGTAGACTGTTCATCCATTATTAGAATATGTTCACACATTTAAGTAGTTTATTATGTTTTGTCAATTTTGAACTTATTGTTCATATTTTTCTTCAGGAAAAAATCTCTCAAGCCAAGCAAAGGTAATTATGAAACAATATCCCTCCAAAACAGTGAACTCTACAGCACCCACCCCTTAACACTAACCATAGGTTACAGTCCCCTTAACTGACCTCCACCATTCCTGGCCCTCTTGAAAGAGACCTCCACAGCGACTGCCCCTTTAACAGTGACCGTCACAGTAGCCCACTCCCTTAACAGTGACCTCACAGGACCCCGCTGCCCGGGGTGGGATTCAAATTTTTAACAACAGGTTCCCTACTCAACCGCTGACACCCAGTGCCATGACACGTTTACGTATACTTATACATACACCATATATACAACACATACACATATATACACCATATACATGGTACACATACATAAATACACCACATATACACTACACACACATACAACCCAACTTTTAAAAATCCTAAGGAGCTAAACTATGTAATGGAAGGGCTCATCTCCAGCTGCCAGATGGATCTGTAATTTTAACAACCGGATCTGTAGAATCTGAGGGAACTGGCAGAATCCCATGACTGCCGCCGCCCCTTTAATAGTGTCCTCCACAGTCAGGGGCGTATTGGCAATGCACCTTACCGGGGAAACTCCTGGTGGGCCGATTGCCTTTTACTAGTCAGGGGGCTGGTAGAGCCCTGTCTTCAGCAGCCCACTCCAATACACATCGCTGGCCACAGGCCCCCCTGCTCTCAGTCATTATCATACACTGTGCCTGATAATGACAGCAGAGGCTAGCACTGTGGGTTACTGCCTGTAATACACATTGCAGGCGCTGGCCCTGCTGTGCTGGCTGTGCTGTCATTATCACACAATGTGCAAGTGCCTCAGCAGATCAAAATCACCTCTCCGTCCTGCCAACACCATGCGCTGACAGAGCTGCAGCCTTGGCGCTGGGAGCTGTCATATGATGTGTGCCAGCCAATGACAGCCCTCCCCTCCCGACTCAATTTCCTGCTCTCCAAACATGGAGACATTGCCCCTACTGCTGTTATCAGATATGCTGACACTACCTCCTGCTACTTCATCAGTCAGTCCCTCAGCCTGGTCCCTCTGTGTGCCATGTCCTGACCAACTATATTGCAGGACTACCTCTAGTAATAGATGTGTACTGCAGTATATATATCTATTACTAGGGGTAGTCCTGCAGTGTACGTATGTGTGTATATACAGTATACGTACATATGTATAGATACGTACTGTAGTGTATATAGATACACATATATGTATATATGGTATATATACTGCAGTGTATTTATGTGTGTGTATCATAACTCCCAACTTTTGAAAAGAGGAAAGAAATGTGCGGTGCGCGTAGCCGCAAATTTTTCTGCACTAGGCCACGCCTCTAACTCTGCCCAAAAATAATGAAACACCTAATCCCACAACATGCCCTACTTTCTGACAGCCACTATTCTTTGGCCGTTAAAGAAACAGCCGTGTGACCGGCCTCATAGACTTTAATTGGTTATAAAAATGGCCGTCTGACAACTGTTACTTAAACTGCCCTGACACCGCCATTTTTCATGTGCATATAGGTAGTGATGAGCGAACTTCTGTTTTCAAGTTCGGCGTACAAGATTCGGGTTAACTAAGAATTTCGTTATGGAATCCGCTACCAAGGACCATATGTTATAGTCCGTTGTAACGGAATACATAACGGAATTCTTAGAGAACCCGAACTTGAAAACAGAAGTTCGCTCAGCATTACCTATAGGCTAAATATCATCGCTCCCCTCCTTTCAGCCCCTTCAGCCTACAGTCCCATGTACATATCACTGTCTACAGACTATTCCAATATACAGTCCCATGTAAATTACAGTACATCGCTCTCTAAATACAGCCTCCTCCAATATACAGTCCGTGTACATAACATCACAATTAGGGCCCTTGCACACTACCGTATGCACTCAGAGACATACGGACTGTGAGCGGGCCATATGTCCCGGAGCGGCATTGATCGTGCACATGGAAGTAAACAGCATCATGGATCATAAGATCATATGAGTGCGGGACAATAGTCCCACGGGCGACCCTATGTGCACAGCATCATTGTAATCTCTGATGCTGTGTGCTCCCGTGTGCACGATCAATGCCGCTCCAGGACAAATGGCCCGCTCACAGACCGTATGTCTCTGAGCGCATACGGTTGTGTGCAATGGCCCTTAGGGATGAACGAATTTCATATTTTTGGGTTTGAGGTAAAGCAGAATTGCATTATGGATTCCGTTATCACGGACCATAATGCAATTCTATGACGGAATGCATAACAGAATGCCTTTAGAGACATTCTGTCATAATAGAAGTCTATGGCCTGCATAAGGGATCCGTTTTGCTTCCGTAATGCAGGGGAGTCCTCTTCTGTCCTGTCCCCCAGAATACACCACATGCCCCCCTTACAGATTTCCACCCCATAAAGCCCCCCTCAATGTCCCCCAGAATACACCACATGCCCCCTCATGTCCCCCAGAATATACCACATGCCCCCCTCAGTTTCTATGAGGAGGTAAGTTCTAGACTTGACTGTGGCGAATCAATGGATGTTGTATATCTGGACTTCTCCAAAGCATTTGACACTGTACCACATAAAAGGTTAGTATATAAAATGAGAATGTTTGGCCTGGGAGAAAATGTCTGTATGTGGGTAAATAACTGGATTAGTGATAGAAAACAGAGGGTGGTTATTAACGGCACAGACTCAGATTGGGTCACTGTCACTGGGTGGACTACAGTACCCAGAAAGATCAAAATTAGGGTTATTTACTTTAGAAAAAAGACTGAGGAGAGATCTAATAACCATGTATAAATATATCAGGGGTCAGTACAGACAGGGGCGTAGCTAAAGGCTCATGGGCCCTGGTGCAAGAGTTCAGCTTGGGCCCCCCCCCCCTTCCCTCAGCAGTGGTGAACCTAGCTTTCTGTCGGCCAAGTCAAAAATTGAAACTCCCCCATGCCAAATTCTCACCCTAAACCTTTTCCCTCCTAACATTACGTATTCACTACAGGAACATACAGGGTAAGGCTACATTCACACGACAGTTGTATTTTGAAGCCTCCGATCTGCATATTTTGCGGCTGCAGATGCGGACCCATTCACTTCAATGAACACTGTGTGCTGTCCACATCTGTATGTCCATTCCTATTTTTGCCCTTTTGCGGACAAGGATAGGCATTGTTACAGTGGAGCTGCAAAAAAAAACAACGGATGCCATATGGGAACATCATTCCATTTTTTGCGGATCCGCAATTTGCAGACTGCAAAACCACAATGTTCGTGTGAATGTAGCCTAATACAGCGCCCCATACCTTGTACATCCAGTTATAATACAGCGCCCCATACCTCTTAACATCCAGTATAATACAGTGCCCCCATACCTCTTACATCCAGTATAATACAGTGCCCCATACCTCTTACATTCCAGTATAATACAGCGCCTCATAACCTCCTTACATCCAGTATAATACAGCGCCCCATACCTCTTACATCCAGTATAATACAGCGCCCCATACCTCTTACATCCAGTATAATACAGCGCCCCATACCTCTTACATCCAGTATAATACAGCGCCCCATACCTCTTACATCCAGTATAATACAGCGCCCCATACCTCTTACATCCAGTATAATACAGCGCCCCATACCTCTTACATCCAGTATAATACAGCGCCCCATACCTCTTACATCCAGTATAATACAGCGCCCCATACCTCCTACATCCAGTATAATATAGCGCCCCATACCTCTTACATCCAGTATAATACATCACCTCATACCTCTTACATCCAGTATAATACAGTGCCCCATACCTCTTACATCCAGTATAATACAGCGCACATACCTCTTACATCCAGTATAATACAGCGCCCCATACCTCGTACATCCAGTGATGTCTCCTCTGATATAGATCTTCTCTTTCCTCATCTTCTCCTTTCAGACCAGACGCCATTTTTCAGCCATTTCTCATCTTAGTTTACTACTTTTCCATCATCCTCCCATCTTCTGGACAAATAATCCTACCACCCCCAGTACTGTGCAACTAGTACCACACAGATAGTGCCCTTCAATAATTATTTGCACACAATGTCCTAAAATAACTGCGCCCAGCAAATAGTGTCCCATAATAGTGTGAACATAACATCCCCCAGAAATAACTGCGCTGATACTGTGCCAGGGTGCTCCCCACAGTAATAGTGCCCCCCACAATAATAGTGTCCCCCAAAGTCCCAACTAATAATTCTCTGTCAGAGTGCACTTGTTAGTAATAGTGCCCCCAACAGTACTGATGCCCCCACTGTGCCCCAGAAGTAATAATGCTTCCAATGTGCCAGTAAGAAGTGCCCCCAAAATTTCACCCCCAATAATGTGCCAGTAAGAAGTGCTCCCCATACTGGCACAAAATCATGTGCCAGTAAGAAATACCCCCAGTGCCCCCATGTGCCAGTAAAAATGCCCCCATGTGCCAGTAAAAATGCCCCCATGTGCCAGTAAAAATGCCCCCAGTGCCCCATGCGCCAGTAAAAATGCCCCCAGTGCCCGGTAAAAAATGCCCCCAGTGCCCCCCCATGTGCCAGTACAAATGGCCCCAGTGCCAGTAAGAAATACCCCAGTTGCCCCCATGTGCCAGTAAGAAATGCCCCAGTGCCCCCATGTGCCAGTAAAAATGCCCCCAAGTGCCAGTAACAAGTGCCCCATGTGCCAGTGAAAATGGCCCCAGTGGCCAATAAAAAATGCCCCCAGTGCCCCTTGTGCCGGTAAAAATGCCCCCTTGTGCCGGTAAAAATGCCCCCAGTGCCAGTAAAAATGCCCCCAGTGCCCCCATGTGCCAGTAAAAACTGCCCCCAGTGCCAGTAAAATGCCCCCAGTGCCCCCATGTGCCAGTAAAAATGGCCCCCATGTGCCACTAAAAATGCCCCCAATAGAGCTCCGGTCCGTGACTGGCTGCAATAAAAAAAAACAAAACACTTATACTTACCTCCATGGAGCTGGCAGCGATGCGATGCAGGCCTCTTCAGGCCTGTGTTCCCACGCTGTTACGGCTCAGGCAGTGCGATGACGTCATCGCGCCACCTGAGCTGGCCCTCTGATAGGCTGCAGGCCTAGTGCCTGCAGCCCATCAGAGGAACGGGCAGGGGAGAACGCCTCTCCCTCCCCTGTCCCGCAGTACAGGCATCTGTATCAGCGTCCTGAGGACGGCGATACAGATGACTATGGAAGATGAGCGCTTCCACAATGGAAGCGCTCATCTCCCTCTGGCCCGCCGCCGCCCCCAACTGTGCCGCAGGGCCGCGCCGCACCTAGCTAATTGGCGGTGGCGGCCCTGCAAGTGGCAAGGGGGAAGAGCAAGCTGACGTCACCAAAGGTCCTTTTGCAGGGGAAAGAAGAAAGAAAGACACCGGCTGCGCGAACAATCGGAAAAGGTGAGTTTTTTAAAAATTATTTTTAACCCCTAAAGGCCATTTTAACTATTTTCTGTTATAACCATGTTATAACAGAAAATAATAAAGGGAAGTTCGGGTCATTTTAACAGTTAAAAATTCACAGAAGAAATGCCACTAAACCAGTAGATGCAAACAATATATGGACTAAGCCCTCACTCTATAGATAAAATCTGAGACTCTTAGCCAATACATTTTGATCAAAACACATCTGCGCCCACCTACCCAGCGCCACGGTGGTCTCAGTCCAGGCAGGTCCTACGCTAAACCTTCCTATGCGGTTGTGCATCTATGTTTAGGTGCGTAGACCCTGCACATATAGTGTGCTGCTCCTAGTTACCTCTGTGTGCATCAGCAACCAATGAGAGGAGGAGCACACACACCTATATGTACCACCTTAATCAAGGTCGCCTCTTAGATAGGTGGGGCAAAAGTGCACATGAATGCTACTCCCCTGGTTATAGGAAGCGCATTCACACCAGAAGGTGCTACACCTTCCAGAGACCAAAAATATTTACGGAAAACATATACAAACATCCTGCACCATGTGATAGTAGAATGTGCGGATGTACAAGGCTAAATTTAAAATTCACGGAAAAA
>ONZH01017304.1:0-53997 GCA_900303285.1 Rhinella marina | reverse complement strand
AGAATAAATAAAATGTAGATTAGATTAACATCTCTATTATCAACAACAGAGATTTGTGAATTAAACCGGTGACGCTGTGATGACTCTGCAGAACCAACTGGTCCTCGACAGCAGAAAAAGGAGGGGTCTACAAGATCTTTGGAAGTTCCAGCTATACCTACATTTCGAATAACACCCAATAGAAGTATCATCAAGGATCTGAAGGGACTGACGACTATCGAATGAACTGGCTGAAAATTAAAATTGTTTTTTTTTAATGTTTAATATGTCTATGCCCACACCATGCATATGTACTGTGACTCTGTCAAAGATAAGAATGATTACAACTCTATGAAGAATGCAATTCCGTCCTGAAGTAAATAAAAACCTTGTTGATGGTTGCGGAGTAAATAGGACAAGGTGAAGGCAAACCCAAAAGGGAGTTGGGGGGACCTGGTGAAGCAATAAGGAAAGTCCAGCTCTTCGCTGTTTAGGGCGTTGGGAGAGTACCTCACTTTGCCTGTTCACCTTGAGTCTATTTCCCGCAAAAAGGAGGGATTTGTGAGAGATAGGTTTTCATATATATTGTGTAAAGCCTGTACTACTCATCTTTGACCACTAGATGGCAGCTAGTTAGCAATGTGAGTCACGTGAACACTCTCTTTGTTCTAACATATGTTAATTTGCCTGTTTCAAATTAACCAATGAACTTAGTGTTGAAGTTCCTGAACAACACCCTTGTGTCAAAGAACCAATCACTCTGCTTAAGTAACGCCCCTTTTTGTCTATGTCATAACTACTATATAAGTGTCTGTCTCTTTAATAAACGCTCTCTGGCTTGGGGGATGTGAAGTATTTTCCATGAAACCAACTTGTGTGTGGTATCATTGTGAAAGTGGTCTGAGCATATGCATACCTATACTTCTAATGATTTGGCACCACACAAAGAAGAAGAGTATCGCGAGAATGGCGATGACAACTCAAGCGGCTAAACTTCAAACTGCAATCAACACTTCGCCCGTGAGGGAGTTGCAACAATGGGCACGACGGTTACCACTCAGCGCACTAACAACCTAACAACTAACTATACTCCAGGTTCGCGCTCCGGGTAACTTGCTGGTATACCCAGGCGCCACCAAAATCCCAGGCGCACACTCCGGGTAACTTGCTGGTATACCCAGGCGCCGCCCAAATCTCTACTCTAGGCGCGCGCTCTGAGTAACTTGCTGGTATACCCAGGCGCCACCTAGATAACTACTCTAACGTGTTAGGCGCACGCTCTGGGTAACTTGCTGGTATACCCAGGCGTCACCTAAATCACTACTCCAACGTGTTCTCACAGATTCCGCTGCCAGTCTGGGTCCCTAACATGATCTGACTGAATCCCCACGTGACCTTTCCTGAGGGGCTGTAGGTTTCTGGAATCCCCGGCGGAGACCACCAGGCGTCTGGTCACATGACGTTTCACTCAGGCCCCACAAAACCTAAACCCCAGACTACCACTACCCCCTCGAGCCACAGGCAAGCCACCACATACAGTGTATATGTAACTTACCGTGGTCCATTAGGGTGATCAGTCCCCTTCGGGAGGGAGTGGTGCCCGTGGCATCGGTCGAAGTTTGGGACGCTGAGTGCTGGTGCTCCTTTCAGGGATCCCATGCTCGTCGCCAACTGTTGAGGTGGACTTAAACCTGTCCTTTCTGGAATTCAGTCAGTCATTCCGAATTGTTTTGAACACGGGTGCGCACAATAATTAAGGACAAAACACAGACTTATGATTCCAGTATTAAGTCCTTTGGCCGTGCTTTTGTGGCAAAATCATTACAGCCTCTGGCTTTTCCTTTATTAACACACGTACTTATTCGATACAAAAAGGAAAGGGGGGCATAAGCATGCAAATAGCAAACAATATCATTCTTGATTGGATAGAAGTTGCATTCCATTCTACGTCACTAGCCTGAAAAAGTCATATTGATAAGAGTACGGGGGCCATCTTGGACTAGTTAAATATATATACATATATTACACGCAAGCTTTATAAAAGTTACAAAGTATAAAAATATAAAAGTATATAAAGGCACATTTGTTCTTGTCTCATCACATTATCCAGGATATTGAATTCACATTATCCTGAAGACATGGGAAACTCAGGATTTGCAATAGAATACATTACGTTAAGTCCATATACCTCGACAATTTAATAATTTTTAGCCCCCTAGGGGCTAGAACCTGGGATCTTTTAATCCCTTTTTCTATTCACCCTAATAGAGATCTATTAGGGTGAATAGGACTTTACACTGTCCCTGCTGCCCTGTGCTTTGTGCACACAGCAGCAGGGAGCTTACCATGGCAGCCAGGACTTCAGCAGCGTCCTGGTTGCCATGGTAACCGATCGGAGCCCCGCAATTACACTGCTGGGGCTCCGATCGGAAGTGCAACTGCCACCAATGAAGGGGGGGGAGAGGGGACCCTGTGGCCACTGCCACCAATGTTTATTATACTGGGGGGTTGGGTGGAGGACGCACTGCGCCACCAATGCACGTAACTATGTTTAATAGAATTAAAGCAGGCGGGTGCCAGCGCAAAATCACATAGCCGGCGCAGCACTAAGGAGAGCTTTGTGCATGAGAATGAGCTGTTTAAAATATATATATATTTTAAACAGCTCACTGTATGGGCAACCAGTGCAATGACTCGAGCCATCAGAGAGGTTAGATAGATTAGCTGCTGCATTCAGGATACACGAGACGAGAATGGATCAGGGCAACAATGAGTGTTTTATTTGTTTCCACAGAAAGAGGGGCAGATTATAGAGATGTTTCTAAGCTGCAAGAGGCAAAAGTAGTCAAGTGACTAAATATAGGGGTGAAGATCAGTGTCAAACATAAGACCGGGCATGCTGCCTAGGCGTGATGGTAGTGCCACACACTGAGATGGAGATATCAGGCTTAGGTAGGTTAGCAGATGGAGAAAACACAAGTAGTTCAGTTTCTGATTCAGATAAAGAGAGGACATGATGATAGAGACAGCACACAGACAGTCACTGGTGTTCTGAAGTACAGAAGGGTGAGGTGACAGGATGAAGAATATATTTTGGTGTTATCTGTATAGAAATGGTACTGAAACCCAAATACAGTCATGGCCAAAAGTTTTGAGAATGACACAAATATTATATTTTCACATGATCTGCTGCCCTCTGGTTTTTATGTGTGTTTGTCAGATGTTTTTATCACATACAGAAATATAATTGCAATCATATTATGAGTAACAAAAGCTTATATTGACAGTTAGAATGAGTTAATGCAGCAAGTCAATATTTGCAGTGTTGACCCTTCTTCGTCAGGACCTCTGCAATTCTCCCTGGCATGCTCTCAATCAACTTCTGGACCAAATCCTGACTGATAGCAGTCCATTCTTGCACAATCAATGCTTGCATTTTGTCAGAATTTGTAGGTTTTTGTTTGTCCACCCGTCTCTTGATGATTGACCACAAGTTCTCAATGGGATTAAGATCTGGGGAGTTTCCAGGCCATGGACCCAAAATCTCTATGTTTTGTTCCCTGAGCCATTTAGTTATCACCTTTGCTTTATGGCAAGGTGCTCCATCATGCTGGAAAAGGCATTGTTGATCGCCAAACTGCTCTTGGACGGTTGGGAGAAGTTGCTCTCGGAGGACATTCTGGTACCATTCTTTATTCATGGCTGTGTTTTTAGGCAAGACTGTGAGAGAGCAGATTCCCTTGGCTGAGAAGCAACCCCACACATGAATGGTTTCAGGATGCTTTACAGTTGGCATGAGACAAGACTGGTGGTAGCGCTCACCTTGTCTTCTCCGAATAAGCTGTTTTCCAGATGTCCCAAACAATCGAAAAGGGGATTCATCAGAGAAAATGACTTTACCCCAGTCCTCAGCAGTCCACTCCCTGTACCTTTTGCAGAATATCAGTCTGTCCCTGATGTTTTTTCTGGAGAGAAGTGGCTTCTTTGCTGCCCTCCTTGATACCAGGCCTTGCTCCAAGAGTCTCCGCCTCACAGTGCGTGCAGATGCACTCACACCTGCCTGCTGCCATTCCTGAGCAAGCTCTGCACTGCTGGTAACCCGATCCCGCAGCTGAAACACTTTTAAGAGACGGTCCTGGCGCTTGCTGGTCTTTCTTGGGCGCCCTGGAGCCTTTTTGGTAACAATGGAACCTCTCTCCTTGAAGTTCTTGATGATGCGATAGATTGTTGACTGAGGTGCAATCTTTCTAGCTGCGATACTCTTCCCTGTTAGGCCATTTTTGTGCAGTGCAATGATGACTGCACGTGTTTCTTTAGAGATAACTATGGTTAACAGAAGAGAAACAATGATGCCAAGCACCAGCCTCCTTTTAAAGTGTCCAGTGGTGTCATTCTTACTTAATCATGACAGATTGATCTCCAGCCCTGTCCTCATCAACACCCACACCTGTGTTAATGGAGCAATCACTGAAACGATGTTAGCTGGTCCTTTTAAGGCAGGGCTGCAATGATGTTGAAATGTGTTTTGGGGGATAAAGTTCATTTTCTAGGCAAATATTGACTTTGCAAGTCATTGCTGTTAAGCGGATCACTCTTTATAACATTCTGGAGTATATGCAAATTGCCATTATAAAAACTGAAGCAGTAGACTTTGTAAAAATTAATATTTGTATCATTCTCAAAACTTTTGGCCATGACTGTATACTGATAGTGTTTCCAATAAGTTCTATGTAGAAAGAAAGAAGGAAAGGACCTAGGACTGAATCCTGGGGAACACCAATAGCAAGAGGAAGAAGGAGAATCAGCTAATCATAGGCTGAAATAGTGACTACAGAGATAGAAAAGAGAGAGCAATATACTTAAGGCCTTTTGGTGAGGGCAGTTTGTTTAGAGCGTACAGTATGGAAACCAGATAGAGTGTAATGGATCAAGGAGAGTTAACAGATAGGCAGTGGATAAGAATAGAACAAGTGCCCCAGGAGTTTAGAAATGAGACAGGTTATGACAGTGAAAGGAAAATACATACAATGCAACGACACACTGCTAACCAGATAAAGCACAAAATGCCATAGTGATATGAGGTATTCTGGAGCTAATGCTATGCTTGTTTAGTAAATTAGACATTCTTGGCAAATATATTTTGTACAAAATTATCTGGGCCCGTCCACCAAATCGTCAAGGTGATCTCTGTGGAATGGGAACCTAACACTATGTCCTACCTGTTATGTGCCAACCTTGGCTTCCGTATAATCAGGGGGTGTTTGATTCCACATGTATGCTGGGTCCCTTCTGCCTTTTGCCATTTATGGTGCTTCAAAGGCCTCCACTAATACAGGGATGCAGGTACCAAGCATGCATAACGAGTCCACTCAGCTTTATAGTTACAGTAATTAAAATCAGCCTATGGGGCAGACGGGGCTAGTCAGGAGTGCATGACCAAATGGAGTAGCCACACCTCCAGTATAAACTTACAAAGATACAAAGAAAAAAATTCCCCTTTTTTTCTTTGTAAGGTTATGACTGTGGAGGAAAAAGGAAGGGAACATACTAGAAGAGAGAGAGTTGAATATTTTGGTTAGATGAGTAAAGACGGCTGGGGAGAGAGACTGGAAGAGATGTGGAGGAACAGGGTCAGTAGTGCATGTGGTAGGTTGAAAAGAAGAGAGAATCCTGGAGATTTCTTCTGTGACTGGGTCGAATGTAGACTGTGAACCACGGGTGGTGTGATAGAGAAAAGGATCCGACATTTAGAGGCTGGGAGCTGATTTCCTGATGGATGTTTTTAATTTTCTCTTTGAAATATGTGGTCAGATCTTCAGCACAGAGATATGTAATAGATGCCTGCACTGCACAGGTCTGTTTGGCAAGGTGAAGGGCAGAGTTATAAGTTCTCAGTATAAATTTGTAGAGCTTCTGATTGCATGGAGTGTGGTGGAAAGTGTTTGATGATGGGTCAGATTCAGAAGAATTATGTTGAAGGGTGACGTGAAGGGCCAAATTCTCTAAATTCTCCAAATTTTCTAAAAAGTACTCAGTATAAATTCTCTAGGGTATGATTTTTCTCCTTAGGCATTCAGCATACCTGGAGCATCACCGGAGAAAGCGAGTTTGAAGTGTGTTCAGAGGGTCTAGTGTAAAGGGTGCTTCTTCATCCACTGTGGTTCAGAGTATGTCATTATAGTGTTTTGCATCCAGATCTGGACAGGAGAGGTAAAAGACTGGAGACAATGATGACTATAGAGTGTTTATAGATGTATGGCATGTAGATTTATGAATGTGTGATAAGTAGAAGTGTGCGGAGATGGATGAGTATTTGCGATAGAGAAGGAGAGAAGTTTGTGATCAGAGGGTTGGGGAGGAAAGTTATTAAATTCAGAAACTGATCAGAGACAGAAGAAAACCAGGTCAAGTGTGTTGCCATCCTTATGTTTCTGAGGGCTAAGGGCCTTTTACACTGACCAATGTTCGTTCTGATTAACACTAAAAAGTGTTCATACGGATGCTTGTTAGTGATAAACTATCCGTGTAAAGGTGCTGCTGATTACTTAATGAAAGAGTGAAACACTTGTTCATTGGCTAATCGATCATTCATGCAGTCACTTAACCCCTTCCCAACCAGTGCCGTACATGTACGGCGCTGTGGGAAGTGACTTCCCGACCAGCGCCGTAGTGCTGCAGTGCGCTGATCGGGTGGGTGCAGGAGCTGCGCCCGCCTGATCAGCGGCGGGGGTCCGGCTACTGGGCTACTGCTGTATGCTGCTGTATGGACCGTCATCGGTGAAAACACCGATGCCGATGCATTAACCCTTCATGTGCCGCAACCTGCTCTATAAAAATATTACATGAGATGGCCCCCCAGGGGAATGCTGTAAAAAATTTTTTTTTTAAACTATGCCAAAACAGCCATTTTTTTCCCTCTTGCCTCACAAAAACAGTAATAGCAGGCGATCAAAAAGGCGTATTTAACCCATTAATGGTACCAATCAAACCGTCATCTTGTCCCGCAAAAAATTGAGACCCTACCTAAGACAATCACCAAAAAAATTTAAAAAATATGGCTCTCAGAAAATGGCAACACAAAAAAAAGATTTTATTCTGTTCAAAAATGCAAATAATGTGTGAAATTTAACAAAAATAAAAATGGTAGACATATTAGTTATCGCCGCGTCTGTAACAACCTGCTCTATAAAAATATCACATGATTTGCCCCCTCAGGTGAATGCTGTAAAAAAATTTTTTTAAAAACTATGCCAAAACAGCTATTTTTTTCACCTTACAAAAAGTGTAATACCAAGCGATCAAAAAGTCTTATGTACCCCAAAATGGTACCAATGAAAACGTCACCTCATCCCACAAAAAATGAGCCCCCACAATAACTCAAAAAAATAAAAATCAATGGCTCCCGCAAACCAATCCATCAAAATCTGTGCTGCAAAATCCATATGGCGCTCCTTCTGTTCTGAGTCCTGCCATGTGTCCCCACAGCAGTTTATTTAGGAGAAAATGGGGAACAAATTATTGGGTGCTTTTCTCCTGTTACCCCTTGTGAAAATGAAAAATTTGGGGTTAAAGCAACATTTTATTGGAAGAAATGAAACTTTTCATTTTCACAGCCAAGTGTTTCCAAATTCCGTAAAACGCTTAGGGGGTCAAAGTGGTCAGTACCCCCCTTAATATATTCTTTGAAGGGTGTAGTTTCCAAAATGGGGTCACTTTTTGAGGGTTTCCACTGTAGGGGTACGTCAGGGTCTCTCAATTACAAAATGGTGCCTAAAAACCATTCTAGCAAAATCTGCCTCCAAAATCCGTATGGCGCTCCTTTCCTTCTGACCACTGCCACAAACCCATAGAGACGTTTACCACCATATATGGGGTATTTCTGTAAACTGCAGAATCAGAGCAATGTATATGGAGGTTTAGTTTGCTGTTAACCATTGCTGTGTTGCAAGAAAAAAATTATTAACATGAATAATCTACCAAAAAAGTGAAATTTTGAAATTTAACAAAGTTTGTAACATCAGTTTTTTATAATTTGAGGGGTGTAGTTTCTAAAATGGGGTCATTTATGGGTGGTTTCCATTACGTAAGCTCCTCAAAATCACTTTATATCTGAATTGGTGCTTAAAAAAAATGGTTTTGGAAATTTTGTTGAAACTTTAAAAAATGGCTTCTAAACTTCTATGCCTTCTAACGTCCGAAAAAAGTAAAATGATGCCAACATAAAGGAGACATATTGGGAATGTAAAATAATAACTAGTTTTGGAGGTATTACTATGTATTTTGAAAGTAGAGAAATTGAAATTTGGAAATTTGCTAATTTTTCCAAATTTTGGTAAATTTGAAATTTTTTTATAAATAAAAATGAAATATTTTGCCACAAATTTACTACTGTCGTGAAGCACAATATGTGATGAGAAAACAATCTCAGAATGGCCTGGATAAGTAAAAGTGTTCCAACGTTATTACCACATAAAGTGACACATGTCAGATTTGCAAAAAATGGCCTGGGCAGGAAGGTGAAAACAGGCCCGGGGTTGAAGGGGTTATATCATCATTTGTAAACAATGATTCTATATGGGACTAGCGATGATCTCTTCCACTGATGAGCAAGAAATTGTCGGGAAGGAGTGCTTCCTTTCCAACAATCTTTTGCTATATCAGGCTGTGTAAAGGGGCCATTACAAAGTTGTGAAGGGCCAAGAGAAGAGGTTAGAGAAAAAAAAAAACCTGAAAGTCAAATGGAAAGTTTGGACTGTCAATGGAAATGTAAAAGTTGCATAAAATGAGAGCTGATCATTCTGAGGACAGGAAGTGTGCAATCAAGACACAAAAGTGATGCAGGAATTGGATGGGTGATCCAGAGGCGTGGTATACAACCACCACTCTCAGAGAGAAGATGGGCCTCAAAAGATGAGAATTTAAGTGATGGAACTGGTGTAACAACCTGGAAGAAGTATGCTGACTCCACAGCCATGCCTATTCTCAGGCCTGGGGTTATGAGAAAATGTAAGTCAGTATAAATAAAGCAGCAGGGGAAGCAGTATCAGATTTCTGAACCCAAATTTTCATGAGGGCCAGCAGGTTAAAGGGGTTTTCCTGGAAAAGATATTAGTGACCTATCCTCAAGAAAGGTAATCAATATCAGATAGTAGACGAGGCTGGCTCTCCGTGAGCGCCGTGGCCTCCTCCTACGACATGTGATGTCACCGTACATCAATCACATGGTCTAGTTGCAGCTCAGCCCCATTCAAGTGAATAGGACCGAGTTGCAATACCAAGCACAGCTACTATACAATGTACTGTGACCACGGCGGCTCCCTGAAACTGACTGTCGGGGGTGCAAGGACTTGGACCCCCCCCTTCATGTGATGATAGCTCATCATTGTCAATTCCTAGATAACCCCTTTAAGAAAATTAGTAAGAAAAAATCTCTGAATGTAGGGGAGATGGTTGAACACCGACCATGAGTTCGAGAGCGCGCAGGGAAGAGAACACACACAAATGGTTATGAGATAAGCAGGGTCTCAATGTGTGATGAGAAGGGGATGAAAGTAGAAATGGGTGAGATTTAGTAGAGATGTCTCCTAGAAGCAAAAGTATAAGGAGAAGAGTGAATGGTTCGTACAGGATAAATACATTTATATTTTAATCCAGAGGAAAAAAAAACAGACTGGTTTGCGTTTCCCACTTATAAAAGCAGAGACAATACGCGAGTTTGAGCGTTTGCATGTTTGACTTTAAAGCGTGTGGTTGAATTAAGTGTGTGACTTTAGATTACGTGACTTCAGATTCGGGAACTTTAAAAGGGACTACAGTAAGTCTTTCCATATCATTGTACTGCATTTTTTTGCTTTTGCTTGTGTAATCCCCATTAGTATTCTTCCATTATTGACAGCGCAGTCCAGTGCACATCTTGTCTGATGTATGCAGTCCTGGAACAGCCGTTTAAGGGTGCATATATTTGTTTAAAATGTGAGCAAATTGTCCGCTTGGAATCGCATATCGTGTATCTAAGCGGGCGAATTTCAACGCTGAGAAGCACTGACAATTTGGAAAATAGTTTGCTGCTCAGTGAGAAAGCACTCTATGGGGTAGATGTGGGGGAGGGGGGTAGTGAGGAGGCCCAGGAAAGTGAGGTAGCTAGCTGGGTAACAGTTAGAAAGCGGGTTAGAGGGAAAAGTGCCAGGGAGGCTAGCCCTGATCTGACACACCCCAACAAGTTTGCAAGTTTGGCAGATGAGGGGGATGTTACTTCAGGGATAGCACTGCTGCAGCCGGACACTTCCTCTGCCAGTCAGGGGGATGTCAGCTCCAGTAAGCAGGGGGCCAGGAGAGCAGGGCAGGCTAGACAGGTGCTGGTAGTGGGCGTCTCAATTATTAGGGCTACAGAGAGGGCAATTTGTCACAAAGACCGGGATCGTGGGATGGTGTGCTGCCTTCCAGGCGCTCGAGTTCGGCACATCGCGGATCGGGTTGACAGATTACTGGGAGGGGCTGGAGAAGATCCAGCAGTCATGGTCCATATCAGTACCAATGACAAAGTTAGAGGTAGGGGGAGCGTCCTTAAAAATGATTTTAGGGATTTAGGGCATAAGCTTAGGGCAAGGACCTCCAAGGTAGTGTTTTCCAAAATACTGCCTGTACCACGAGCCACACAAGAAAGGCAGCGGGAGATTAGGGAGGTAAACAAGTGGCTCAAGGACTGGTGTAGGCAAGAGGGATTTGGGTTCTTGGAGAACTGGGCTGACTTCTCTGTCGGCTACAGGCTCTACCGTAGGGATGGGCTGCACCTCAATGGGGAAGGGGCAGCTGTTTTGGGGGAGAAGATGGCTAGAAGGCTGGAGGAGTGTTTAAACTAGGGACTGGGGGAGAGGGTAACTACATTATAGGAGGGGAAGATAGTGCAGATAGAGACTTGGGGCAAGGTAATACAACTGGGGGAGCAATGGAAGGAGGAACTAGAACAGATCAGAAGGAAAGGTGTAGGGTAAGAAATATACATCAACCTCTTAATTGTATGTACACTAATGCCAGAAGCCTAGCTAATAAAACTGGTGAACTGGAATTAGTGATGTGTGAGGAGAACTATGACATAGTGGGAGTAACTGAGACATGGCTGGATGATAGCTATGACTGGGCAGTTAACGTACAATCTTTTTAGAAAGGATCGTCAAAACTGGAGAGGGGGAGGGGTCTGCCTTTATGTAAAGTCGTGCCTAAAGCCCACACTCCGGGTAGATATAAGTGAGGGACATAAAGATGTGGAGTCACTGTGGGTAGAAATAAATGGAGCCAAAAACAATAATAAAATACTAATAGGGGTTTATTATAAACCACCCAATATATCAGAGACCACAGAAAATCTACTAAACGAAATAGACGAGGCGGCAAATCATAATGAGGTCATTATTATGGGGGACTTCAACTCCCCATATAATGACTCGGAAACTGAAACCTGTACATCTCATAAAGGAAACAGGTTCTTGGCAATAACCAAAGACAATTACCTTTCCCAACTGGTTCAGGACCCCACTAGAGGGACGGCCATACTGGACTTAGTATTAACCAATAGACCTGACAGAATAACAGATGTGCAGGTTGGGGGACACCTGGGAAACAGTGCCCATAACATAATAGCCTTCCAATTGTCATTCAAAAGAGTGTTTCTTCAGGGAGGAACAAAAATACCAAACTTCAAAAAAGCTAAATTTAGCCAACTAAGAGAGGTCATAGGCCTAACTAACTGGGACAAAGTCCTCAAAAATAAAAATACAGCCACAAAATGGGATATTTTTAAAAGCATCCTAATATCTAATTGTGAGAGGTACATACCGTATAGGAATAAAATAAGAAACAAGAAAAAAACAATGTGGATAAATAGAACTGTAAAGAAAGCAATAAATGACAAAAAGAAAGCATTTAAATCGCTAAAACAGGAGGAGAGCGAGGAAGCACTGAAAAACTATAAGGAAAAAAATAGAATATGTAAAAGACAAATAAAAGCAGCCAAACTAGAGACCGAGAGATTAATCGCCAAAGAGAGTAAAACTAACCCTAAAATGTTCTTCAATTATATAAATACTAAAAAGTATAAACCTGAAGGTGTCGGCCCCTTACAGAGTAATGAGGGGGGAGTTGCAGAGAGCAACGAGGAGAAAGCAAAGCTACTAAATAACTTTTTCTCCACTGTATTCACTGAGGAAAATAAACTGTCAGATGAAATGCAGAGTATAAAAGTAAATTCCCCTTTAAAAGTGTCCTCTCTGACCCAGGAAGAGGTACAGCAACGTCTTAAAATAGACAAATCACCAGGACCGGATGGCATACACCCCCGTATCCTAAGAGAATTAAGTAATGTCATCGACAGACCCTTATTTCTGATATTTAAGGACTCTATACTGACGGGGAGTGTTCCACAGGATTGGCGCATAGCAAATGTGGTGCCAATATTCAAAAAGGGTCCAAAAACAGAGCCCGGGAACTATAGGCCGGTAAGTTTAACTTCTGTTGTGGGTAAACTGTTTGAAGGTTTTCTGAGAGATGCTATCTTGGAGTACCTCAATGAAAATAAGCAAATAACTCCGTATCAGCATGGCTTCATGAGGGATCGGTCATGCCAAACCAATTTAATCAGTTTCTATGAGGAGGTAAGTTCTAGACTTGACCGCGGCGACTCAATGTATGTCGTATATTTGGACTCCTCCAAAGCGTTTGACATGGTACCACATAAAAGGTTAGTATACAAAATGAGAATGCTTGGCCTGGGAGAAAATGTCTGTATGTGTGTAAGTAACTGGCTCAGTGATAGAAAACAGAGGGTGGTTATTAACGGTAGATACTCAGATTGTGTCACTGTCACTAGTGGGGTACCACAGGGGTCAGTATTGGGTCCTATTCTCTTCAATATATTTATTAATCATATTGTAGAAGGTTTGCATAGTAAAATATCAATTTTTGCAGATGACACTAAACTGTGTAAAGTAATTAACACAGAGGAGGACAGTGCACTGCTACAGCAGGATCTGGATAGACTGGAGGCTTGGTCAGAAAAGTGGCAGATGAGGTTTAACACTGACAAATGTAAGGTTATGCATATGGGAAGGAATAATGCAAGTCACCAGTACATACTAAAGCATTGGGTAACTCTGACATGGAAAAGGACTTAGGAATTTTAGTGAACAGCAAACTAAGTTGTAGAAGCCAGTGCCAGACAGCTGCTGCCAAGGCCAATAAGATAATGGGTTGCATCAAAAGGGGCATAGATGCCCGTGATGAGAACATAGTCCTGCCACTTTACAAATCACTAGTCAGACCACACATGGAGTACTGTGTACAGTTCTGGGCTCCTGTGAACAAGGCAGACATAGCAGAGCTGGAGAGGGTTCAGAGGAGGGCAACTAAAGTAATAACTGGAATGGGTGGACTACAGTACCCAGAAAGATTATCAAAATTAGGCTTATTCACTTTAGAAAAAAGACGACTGAGGGGAGATCTAATAACTATGTATAAATATATCAGGGGTCAGTACAGAGATCTCTCCCATCATCTATTTATCCCGAGGACTGTGACGAGGGGACATCCTCTGCGTCTGGAGGAAAAAAGGTTTGTACATATACATAGAAGAGGATTCTTTACGGTAAGAGCAGTGAGACTGTGGAACTCTCTGCCTGAGGAGGTGGTGATGGTAAGTTCACTAAGAGAGTTCAAGAAGGGCCTGGATGTATTTCTGGAGGGTAATAATATTACAGGTTATAGTTACTAGAGAGGGGTTGTTGATCCAGGGAGTTATTCTGATTGCCTGATTGGAGTCGGGAAGGAATTTTTCCCCCTAAAGTGAGGAAAATTGGCTTCTACCTCACAGGGGTTTTTTGCCTCCCTCTGGATCAACTTGTAGGAAAACAGGCTGAACTGGATGGACAGAGGTCTTTTTTTGGCCTCACAAACTATGTTACTATGTTACTAATAGTTCAGGAATTTTGGGAAGTGGCGATGTCTATGATTTTCATGTTTTTTATTATTTTATTTTTTTTAATACAGGTTAAAGGAGGTGATTTTGAATTTTTATAGTTTTAAAAAATGTTATTATTTTTTTCCCACTTTTTTAGCCCACTCCTAAGAGGCTAGAACATGCAACCCTCAGATTGCTTTTAGTTTACATTGTGCCCCCACTGCGCTCATGGGCGGCACCATATTTAAATAGACAACTTCTGCCATATGTACGGCGGCAGTGGTCTAAGAAAACAATTACAGATCTTTCTTGGGCACTCACCCTTCTCACACAGCATGGTCATCATTGCTGTTTCAATAACATATGGCTACAGTATTTCTGCCATCAAGTAACAAAATATCAAACTACATGACATGCCAGTTAAACTACCTACAAGCAATACATCAGTGGGATAGCATTTTTACCTGATGTGCCATGTCTATTTATCTCTTGTGAAGAGCGCTCTCATGCTTGCTTGAATTATTCATTTTTTACTAGTTGGTTGCTGCAGAATCTGTTGGCGCTTTATAAGTAAAGCTCATTATTATTAATAATAAAAATAATAAAAAAGTCTTACAGATGTAAGGGTTTAGCACAGATGTAACAGCTATCACTGTACTAGACAGAGTCCTGCTTTTCCAATGTTTACTACTGTAGTACAGAAGTGAAAAGCTCAGAAATTCTTGTACTGAGCAATATAAGAAGGGAAGTCTCACCTTGCATTTGTCCAGAGATGCCCATGGAGCCAAAACACAATGGAGGGCCTTGATGATCCCCATGGCGGCTATGCGCAGACTCCCTTTGTCCTTCATTTATCGTATCAGGTCCTGCTAAATCTTGTGACCTACGGAAAGCTGCAAAATAATATAATGAAGAGTCTAAGTTTATTCAATTCATGAAACACAAAATTATTCACCACAATAAATAATACCAAAAAGAAAATGTATTTGCAAAAATAATAGATGTCGTTCTGGAAGCATATAGACCATAGCTCAGAGCCACATAATATGACACCATGTGGCCATAATTGCATGGCTGCAGGTCGATGCTTCCCAGTTGTAGAGTCCAACGTAGTAAAAAACTCCTTCAAGTAAGTGTATGTCTCATAAACATCCATCAGTTGAACACAACCTAATGTATGGCCAAAGGTATGAAAAAAGTGTAATAAAAAATACAACCCCCCCCCTCAAAAAAAACTAAAATATATTTTCTTGCACAAGAATCATATACAAAACTGCTGAAACCCAGTTTTGCTTCCACCGTACATGTACGGCAGCAATCATCTAAGGGTTAAGTGCCAATGTTCAGCACTCGTTGACCCCTGGCATCACAACTGATGCGCTGGATGAATATGAGATCTATAGGATCAGTTGTGAATTCAATTTCCCTACAGTGTTTCTGACCACTCTAGAGGAAAACTGGATCACTGGACATAAAGTAATTCAAGTGTGGATAGTTTATTTTTATCAGTTAACAAAATGCAAAGTGAATGAACAAAAGAGAAATGTAAATCAAATCACTATTTAGTGTGACCACCTTTTTCCTTCAAAACAGCATCAATTATTCAAGGTACACTTGCACAAAAGTTTTGAAGGAACTTGGCAGGGCTGATGGGTTCCAAAATTATTCTGCTACAAAACCACGACCCCAAACATACAACCAATGTCATTAAGAACTATCTTAAACATATAGAACAGGGGCGCACAACCTTTTTTGGTCTGAGGGCCGCATTGTCACATCACTCTATTTCAAGGGGCCGCAAATAAAAAAAAAAAAAATGTTGATCGGCGCTCATCGGCCTATTACACAGGTCAATGTAAATCACAATCGCTATCACAGTCATTCCTCCTTTATTTAGTTATATTGATTATCAGTATCACATCCCTGATTACACAGAGAGATGTGCGGCACGATTATACCGGCCAGTTATCATGAATGAGCGTTCCTATGAACACTTGTTCCCAGTAATTAACCTGAATATCTCACAGTTAGAGATGAGCGAACATGCTCGTTACGAGCACTGTAACGCTCGGCTCCCCTGCGAACGAATGCCCCCAGGCATTGCGGATCCGTCCTCAGCTGCACGTAAGTCAATGGGGACGGATCAGGGGAGCCGAGCGCTACAGTGCTCATAACGAGCACGTTCGCTCATCTCTACTCACAGTTTAATAGGGACTTAGAGATTTACCAAGTAAAAATGAATTTTTAACAAGTTCTTGCAGCATAGCCCATGAAACCGAAGAGTTATACTTATCTGCTCCCTGTGCTTTTTACTTGGCAGTGAATGGCCATGGTCACATGCACCTCTCCTGCCAATCACTGGCTTCAGCGGTAATGTGGAAGCCAGTCATTGACTGGAGCGGTGTAAGTGACCATAGCAATGCACTGACAGGTGTAAAAGTGCAGGAACCGGAAGATGGAGGCAGAGGGGGCCAGGGCGGCATGAAGCAGGTAAGTATGAATCTTTTGTTTCAGGGGCCATGCTGCAGGTACTTGTTAAAAGTCATTTTTTCCGGAAAAGTGGTGACATCTCCTTCCTGCCTTCTATTCATACATCAGCGCTTTCCTTCACTGCAGAGGATGGCGCTCCATGGTTATTACCACCTCCTGCCAGTTACAGGCGCCATGTAATAACCAGTAAGCATTTTCCCTTACTAGTGGGGAAAGCGCTTATTGGTTAACACTTTAATTACCAGGCCTGAAGACACTTTGTGATTTAGTGCAGGTGGTGGTTGTTGGGACTACCAAAATAATTTTTGCAACAATTTTTCACTTGATACATAGGGCCTTATAATTTATTTTTTTAGTTTTATTTGAGGGAAAATGTACAAAATATTTTTAAAAAGTAATTTTTTCAAACTATAGCTCTTTATTCTCTAAATATGCAAACTGACACCACTAAAAATTAGTTCCCTATTTTGTGTCGATCGTTATATTATATGTATAGTTTCAGGTGAAAGGGGGTGATAATGGCTACGTTTTTTTTTTTTTATCTTTTCTTTATATTTTATTGTATTATTTTTTTTTATAATTGGTTTATTACTTATTATTTAAATATTTTTATTTGTATTTTATTATTTCCCCCTTCGCCATATGACAGCACCCCTGGAGAGACTCCTCCCACTCCTCAGGACAGGAAACGGCCATAAAGTTTTGCATAAAAGGTAGCTCCTCCTAACAACCTCCAGTTCTGTTTCCTGTCCTGTGGAGCAGGATGGCCAGGGGTGCTAGTGCACCTTTTTTTCTATTTTTGTTTTTTGTATAAGAGGTGAGCCGAGGGCGCCCCAGAGATTTACCCATTGGCGGGGTTACCCTAGGGAAGTGTAAGTCTCCCCTGGGGGAGCAACTTCCAAGTCTCTCCCCCTAGTCCCCCACCTGTCATTGACTTGCGGGTCTCCCTCCTTGTTTCCTCCTCCTTGGCTCCCTGGTTGGGGTTCAGGGTCCGGTCTGGCAGTTTGTGGGGCCGTCCCTCTCCCGGCTGTATCGCTCCATTGGTGCCGGCGCACGCGGCGCTGTGTGCGCGGGACTATGCCGGGTTAAGCAGGCGGACGTCCGGAGTTGGCGCGCTTCCAGTGACGCGCCGGTGTGGTGCGTCGCTGGGGGAGGCGGGTCACTTCCGGGTTGCGCCGCACGCCTGATAATGTTGGAGTGGAGCGGCGGGGGGCTGATGGAGGGGGGAAGGGAACACCCTGCGCCTTGTTGCAGGGTTCCCATTGAACCCAATTAAGGGGGGAGTGTCCAGCTGGTGGTATTTGGAGCGCGCTGGGAGAGGGGGTTTGCCGGCTCTTTGGGATTTGCAGACACCACTCCATGTCTGTGGTGTCTCTGTCTCCTGCCATCATGGAAAAGCGCGCTGAGGCGGTGGAGACTGCTGATACTCCTGCACCGGTACCGGTGGGGTAAGAGGGGTTATTCCCCAGTTGCTTTTAATAGCAGAGTATTAATGTTTATGTATGTTATTTTAGGTAGAGGGCCACAAGAAGGATAGACCAAGGCTCTGTACCCTATACAAGAGAAAGTTATGTGACTCAGAGAAGAATGTTTGTGTCCAATGTATTGGAAAAGTGGTCAAGGATGCTTCTCCTGTCCTGGTTGCGGACATGCGTAATATGCTGAGAGAAGAATTCAGATCCATGAGAGAACATTTTCTTCCTGAGATATCTGGAACTTCTACTGAAGCTCCTGTCCTGACGTCCCGTCCAGGTCCCTCCCAAAATGTGGACTCGGGTGATGAGGATAGGGGTTCTCAAGAAGAGGGGGAAGTAGAAGAGGATTCAGGCCCTGAGGATTTGTCAGCAAACCAGCTGTTTAGTATAGAAAATGTCGATCCTCTGATCTCGGCGGTTAGATCTACCATGAATATGGAGGATGCCCCGGTCTTGGAGTCTGTCCAGGACAAAATGTATGAGACCCTTATGGTTAAAAAGAAGAAGGGGTTTCCTTTACATAACAGCATTAAGGGGTTGGTTCAGAAGGAGTGGAACAACCCCGACCGTAGGTTTTTTGTGCCCAGACATCTAAAACGCAAATATCCCTTTGATGAAGCAGACTCTTTACACTGGGATAGGGCACCTAAACTAGATCCAGCCATTGCCAAAATTACTAGGAGGGCTGCTTTATCTTTTGAAGACCTGGGAGTGCTTAAGGACCCTCTTGATAAGAAGGCGGATGGGTTCCTTAAAGGGGTTGTCCGAGTTATGACAAAAAATATATAGCACTGTAAATCTGATGGGCAGCAATATATAACTAAGTTAAGCAAGTTTTAGGCAAAAAAAAATCCATATTTCCTCATTTTCCTGGTTCTCTTCTGGTCTTTGTTTACATGCAATAACAACAATCTCAGCCCCTCCCCCTTCTCCCCCCTCTCTGCAAAGGGAATGAATACAAGTGCTGAGTGATATGTCTGCCTGCTGGAATAGTCAGCAGCATGTTGTATGTGTAGGACTACAAGTCCCAGCTGTACAATGACACTGCTAATACATATAGGAATTTCTCCCTACCTGTTCTTGTACAATACATTTCCTCTACAGCTCTTGTGCCCAGCATTTGTCTCCTCTCACTGCTGCAGCTACTGCTTGATGTAAAGCCTTGAGCCCTCAGTGTGTTCTGGCTGAAGGGGTTAATGTTTTATCTGAAGGAAACCAGGGATAGAGCAGATAGCAGCCTGGCAAAGAAAGCAAAGAAAGGGGGCGTGGCCAGTGACATCTCGTGTACAGACTGTTATCTGAACTCTGAGGCTTGTGAAGGAAACATCACAGAGCAGAGATAAGGTGACATCACAGGTCATGTGACCCTCAGTCAACTCTGAGAAACCAGCAGCTCTAGAAACACAAAGTATATGGGAAAGTTGTTATACCTGACAAGTTAGAAACATATAAAGAACAAAAAAATAACTCGGACAACCCCTTTAAGAAAGCATGGGAGGCCTCTACTGCTTCTATGAAACCAAATATAGCAGCAACCGCCGTAGCTAGATCCCTTAAGACATGGCTTCAGCAGCTGGAAGCTCATTTAAAGGCAGGCACGCCTAGAGAGGACAATATTGCTTCTTTGCCTACTCTATTTGGTGCTACAGACTTCCTTTTTGATGCATCAGCTGACGCCTTACGCCTTTCTGCCCGTACAGCTGCCCTTTCCAACTCTGCACGCAGATCCTTGTGGATTAAAGAGTGGAAAGGAGATTTGGCCTCAAGAGCGAAATGTTGGGCCTTACCCTGTGAGGATGAATTCTTATTCGGTCCTGCGCTTGACTCTGTCCTAGAACACACCTCTGATAAAAAGAAGGGGTTTCCCTCCCTTGCTCCTGTAAATAGGAGGCCCTTTCGTGGCAGGGGTAGGAGGGATTCCCAGCCTGAGGTGAAGAGGGGTAGGTGGAGGGGGCAGAGCAAAGGCAGGGGTGTTCTCTTCAACCCTCCTGATACCTCCAAAAAGGCTACCCAATGACGCCATACAGCATGTGGGGGGGCGTTTGTCACTTTTCGTAGATGCTTGGGAGAAAATATCCGCAAGCGGTTGGGTTTTGGACACAATAAAGCATGGTTTAAAAATAAAATTTTTGTGTCTTCCCAGTCAAAGGTTCATAGTGACAGATTTAAGATCAGATCCCCACAGGCAGGAAGCACTTGAGTCAGAAGTTCTTTCCCTAGTAGACAAGAGAGTTCTAATTCAGGTTCCAGTGGAAGAACAAAAAAAGGGGTTTTATTCAACCCTTTTCCCAGTGAAGAAGCCAGACTCATCTTTTCGTACAATCATAAACTTGAAAATTCTCAACAAGTCTTTGAAGTACGAAAAGTTCAGGATGGAATCCATAAAGTCTGCCATCCTGAATCTTCAAAAAGACTGTTACATGGTTACGCTGGACTTAAAAGACGCGTACTACCATGTACCAATCTTCAGGGACCATCAACGATTTCTGAGAGTGGCAGTTGTTCTTCAGGGAGAAATTCAACATTTCCAGTATCAGGCCCTCCCCTTTGGACTCTCCCAAGCTCCCAGAGCATTCACCAAGATTATAGCAGAGGTCATGGCCCACATCAGAGAGAAGGTCGTGATAGTACCATATCTGGACGACTTCCTGCTGGTAGCCAACTCCAGGGAAAATCTCCTTGGTCACCTAGCCAGGGTTCAGGAGATTCTGCACAGACTAGGGTTAGAGGTGAATATAAAAAAATCTTCCCTCATCCCCAGCAAGATTTGTGCCTTTTTAGGAGTCCTGATAGATTCAGAAAAGCAGATATGTCGTCTTCCAGACTCCAAGATTGTTCTAATTCAGAGCAGGGTGCAAGAATTATTGACGAAAAGATTGACTTCTCTCAGGGCAGCTATGTCAGTCCTGGGCCTGTTAACCTCCTGCATCCCAGCAGTAAAGTGGGCCCAATACCACTCAAGGGTTCTTCAGCAACAGATTCTATCCTCCCGGGACAGAATAGATTCATCCTTAGACAACCCCCTTCTCTCTCCACGAACACTCAGATCCTTCAATGGTGGGTGGAAGTTCGGAATTTAAAGAGGGGGGTCCCTTGGGCTCCCCAAAATGTATTCACCCTTACTACAGATGCCAGTCCTTTGGGGTGGGGGGCCCATGCGGAGATGCTACTGATCCAGGGATCCTGGTCGCCACAGGAGAGTCGTATGTCTCAGAACATGAGAGAGCTAACTTCAGTCTTCTACGCATTATCCCAAGCATTACCACAGATAAAGGGAAGGAATGTGTTGATAAGGACAGACAACGCTACAGTGGTAGCATACATCAACCACCAGGGGGGTACAAGATCAGAGTCCCTGATGAGACAATCCCACTTTATCCTTCACTTAGCGGAGCTGAATCTAGATTCTTTGTCAGCCCTACATCTGAGGGGGATAGAGAATGTGGAAGCAGACTTCCTCAGCCGTTACCGTTTGTCCCAAGGGGAGTGGGTTCTCAATCAGGATGTATTTTCCAGGATCACGGAGGTTTGGGGTGTCCCTCAGATAGACTTGTTTGCCACCAGGCTCAACAGGAGAGTGGAAAGATTCTTCTCTCTCAGCCCCTTGGATTTCCCATCGGGGATAGACGCATTCTCCCAGTTCTGGGGAGGGGGGAGGTTAATGTATGCATTTCCCCCAATAAGGATGTTACCCAGAGTATTAAGAAAGATCAGGGAGGACAAGGCGAAAGTTATTCTAGTGGCTCCCTTTTGGCCCAGAAGGGTATGGTTTTCCTGGCTCCAGATTCTTTCGGTAGGGGATCCTTGGATTCTTCCAGTACACAACCTCCTGTCCCAGGGCCCAGTGGTTCATCCGGCAGTACAGGGACTACATCTCACGGCATGGAGATTGAGAGGCAGCTCTTAATTCAGAGGGGTCTGTCTGCTGATGTGGTGGAGACATTATTAGCCAGTTGAAAACCGGTGACCTGTCAGATCTACCTCAGAACTTGGAAGGCCTTTTTGTCAAGGTTGGGGTACACAGAAAGGGAGATGTGATCCCTGCGCTCACCCCAACCCCTGTCCCTGCCTAATTGCCTCCGTATCTTAGGCGATACGGCGACAACCACGAGGACTGCAATTACTCTTGACTAGGTGCAGGGAAAAGGGAAGACAAACCGAGACGAACAAAACACAGAAGAATCGTCAGCTAGCCGTGTCAGAAACCAGAGATGACGCCAGTACAAAATCGGAAGACAGTAGAGTAGTCAGATACAAGCCAAGGGTCAAATCAGCAGTCAGGATACACAATACAACGCAAGCAGGAATAGCAAGGAATTGCAAAAACCAGCAAGGAGCAGAGAGGAAGGTAGGTATATATGCAGGAAGAAATCCCACCCCCAGGTTCTGAATGGACCAGATTCAGAGAAGCCACTCAGCCAGCACCTGAGTATTAACCCTGAGTAGACAAACCAAACAAGAAGCTGGGCGTTGGCTCCAAAACAACCCACAGTGTGAACGTGGTTCAAGGCAAGGCGTAGGCACTAAACGGAAACACACAAAAACTCAGAAAACCAAGCAAAACATAGAACCTATGTTCTCTGATGACCAGACCTGACAGTACCCCCCCCTCCACGAGGGGCCTCCGGACCCTTAGACCCTAAGGATGGTTTAGACGGATAGTCCCGATGAAAAGATTTAACCAATCGTGGAGCATGAACATCCCTAGCAGGGACCCAGGATCTATCCTCAGGACCGAAACCCTTCCAATGAATGAGGTATTGAAGAGAGTTCCTGACCAGTCTGGAATCGACAATCCTCTCTACCTCATACTCGAGATCACCCTCCACCACAGATGGCGAGGGAGGGTCAGGGAGGGGTACCACAGGATCCACATAGCGTTTCAACAGACTCTTGTGAAACGTATTGTGAACCCGCCAGTCAGAGGGCAACGCCACCTTGAACGATACCGGATTAATAACATGAGTTACGGTAAACGGACCAATGAACCTAGGAGCCAATTTCAGAGACGGAACTTTCAACTTAAGGTTCTTAGTAGACAATAGGACCTTGTCACCCACCACAAAAGTTTCAGAGACAGTACGCCTACTTCTGGATGAATGGACCATTAAACTATGTGCTCTTTTCAAGTTCTGCTGAACTTGCGACCACACTGTGCACAGTTGGTTAGTTATGGACTCAGCACGAGGGGTATCCGAAACTGACGATGACGAGAAGGAAAACCTGGGATGGAATCCATAATTACAGAAGAAAGGAGATGTGAGTGTGGATGAACTAGTGTGATTGTTGATGGCAAACTCTGCTAACGGAAGATATGAGACCCACAGATGTTGACAGTCAGAAACAAAAAGACGAAGGTACTGTATGAGCTCTTGATTCATCCTCTCCGTCTGCCCATTAGTTTCGGGATGGAAGGCAGAGGAAAAGGACAATTTTACCTCAAGCTTAGAACAGAAAGCTCGCCAAAACTTAGCCACAAATTGTACCCCCCTGTCAGACACAACCTCATCAGGAATACCGTGGAGACGCACAATATGTTGAATAAATAGATCTGCCAATTCCTCTGCTGAAGGCAGCTTCTTTAGCGGAACAAAATGGCCCATCTTAGAGAAACGATCCACCACCACCCATATAACAGAGAACCCTTGAGAGAGTGGCAGATCGGTAACAAAATCCATAGACACGTTAGACCAAGGCCTGTCTGGCACTGGGAGCGGGAGAAGAGGTCCCTCAGGACGTCTCCTGGGGACCTTTCCTCGCGCACAGACCTGACAAGCTTGAACAAATGCATGAACGTCAGTATTCATATGTGGCCACCAGTAGTTGCTTTTCAGTAGATCTAGTGTTCCCCGAACACCTGGATGACCTGCTAGTACGGAACAGTGTGTCTCCTCTAACACTCTCAATAGAAGGGACAAGGGAACAAACATTTTGCCTTCCGGAAGGTCTCTTGGGGCAGAATTTTGTTTGGAGCGAATTTGATCTGAGAGGTGAGAGGAGATGGCTGCCAAAACAGTACCAGCAGGTAAGATGTTACCGGGTTCCGACTCAGGACCCTCAGGGATACCAAAACTCCGAGACAAGGCGTCAGCCCTGACATTCTTGGTACCAGGTCGGAAAGTGACCACAAAATTAAAACAAGAGAAAAACAACGCCCATCTAGCTTGATGGGCATTGAGACGTTTTGCATTATCCAAGTACACAAGATTTTTGTGATCTGTGATCACTGTCACTGGGTGAAGAGCTCCTTCCAGGAAATGGCGCCACACTTCAAACGCCCATTTGATGGCAAGGAGCTCGCGATTCCCAATATCATAATTCCTTTCACAAGACGAGAATTTCTTGGAAAAGAATGCACATGGTCTGAGGTTAGTGAGAGCAGCTGACCCTTGAGATAAAACTGCCCCTACACCGACCTCAGAAGCATCTACCTCAACAATGAATGGCTGAGAGAGATCAGGTTGAATTAACACAGGCGCAGAGGAGAACGCTTTCTTGAGTTCCTCAAACGCAGAGTACGCAGCAGGAGACCAGTTACTGGGATCAGCCCCCTTGCGGGTAAGATCCGTTAGCGGCTTGGCAATTACGGAAAAGTTTTGATAAAATTCCTGTAATAATTGGCAAAACCAAGAAAACGTTGAAGGGATTTTAAATCCGTGGGCCAAACCCAATCCGTGATTGCCTGAACCTTACACGGATCCATCTGAACCTCGGAAGGAGTGACCACATAACCCAAGAATGAAACTTTTTGTACACAAAAAATGCATTTTTCTAGTTTAGCAAACAGAGAATGATTACGCAGACGGGATAACACCAGACGAAGATGTTTACGGTGTGAATCCAGATCAGAAGAAAATATCAGGATATCATCCAGATAGACCACCATAAAAACCCCAAAACAGTCATGAAAGATATGATTCATAAAACCTTGGAATACAGCTGGGGCATTGCTTAAACCAAAAGGCATAACCAGATACTCAAAATGTCCCAGAGGCGTATTAAAAGCTGTCTTCCACTCATCCCCTTCCCGGATCCGAATCAGGTTATAAGCTCCCCGTAGATCTAATTTGGAGAACCAGTTGGCCCCCGGAACCTGATTCAGGAGGTCCGGGATGAGGGGAAGCGGTCCAGAGTTTTTAATAGTGATTTTATTAAGTTCACGGTAGTCAATACATGGTCTCAAACCCCCATCTTTTTTCTCAACAAAAAAGAAACCAGCCCCCGTAGGAGATTCGGAAGGCCAAATGTGTCCTATAGCCAAACTCTCATCGATGTATTGTTTTAGAGACTCTCTTTCTGGCACAGACAGATTATAAATCCGACCCTTAGGTAACTTGGCATCAGGTAATAGATCAACCTTACAATCAAAGTCTCTGTGTGGAGGCAAGACTTGAGACAGAGGTTTTGAAAAAACGTCTGCAAAATCTGAAATAAACTCCGGGATCTCAGAATCACATACATTGGTAGAACAAAGGGAAACTTGAGACATATGGGCCTTACACTGAGGGCCCCAATGAACTAATTCCTGACTCACCCAATCAATAACCGGATTGTGCAGCTGAAGCCAAGGAAGACCCAGAATAATGTCCACAGACAAATCTTTCATTACAAGAACAATATACAATATGTAGTGCACCCACCACCAGTCTTATTTCAGGAGTACGGAATTTGACCAAACCGGCTTGCAGAGGGGTCATATCGACACTAGACACCTGGATAGGAGGGGACAGGGGAATCAAAGAAGGCAATATTTGGGAAACAAATTCAAAATCAATGAAGTTGGCGGCTGAACCAGAATCCAAGAAAGCCTGTCCAACACGTGAGGCTGACTGGAAAGAGACGGTGCAGGGCAAAAATACTCTAGAAACATTAGAGGGTACCTGAGCTCCTAGACAGTCCTCCCGATAACTGTCTAGGAGCGGAAGTTTTCCTGCTGAGGTTTTCTTCGGACAGGACTTCAGCAGATGATCCGGACTCCCGCAGTAGAAGCACAAATGATTCCTCGTACGATGTTCCCTTCTCTGCTTAGGCGTAATACTGCCGAGTTCCATCGGTTCCGGTCCGGATTGGCTGGAGACCGGATTGAGGATCGGCTGAGGAGCAGGAGACACCGGAGGAGGTCGCCTGGATCTTAGACGTCTATCTGCCCGGACGGCCAGGGTCATAGCTTTGTCAAGTGTTTTAGGTTCAGCATGGGCTAACAACAAATCCTTCACACGGTCAGACAGTCCAGTCATGAAAAGGTCTTTCAAAGCCCTATCATTCCACCCGGAATCGGTCACATATTGTCTAAAACTAGCACAGTAATTTTCTGCCATCTGTCCACCCTGACGTAGAGACAATAACTGGGATACAGCTAACGCTGGGCGATCTGGCTCATCATATATCTGACCCAGCGCAACAAAAAACTCGTCAAGGTATGAGCGCAAATGAGAGGCAGTGGGTAAAGAAAAGGCCCAGGTTTGGGGGTCTCCGCGCAGGAGAGACATAACCAAACCCACCTTTTGCGCTTCAGTTACAAACGACCGAGGTCGTAAAGAAAAATACAAAATACATCCTTCCCGAAACAGAAAAAATTTCTTACGGTCACCTTAAAAAAAATCAGGAAGGGGGACCTTAGGTTCAGGTGCAGGTGTGGGAACTGGGGTGCAGACACAGGAGCCGAGGCCTGCATGTTTTCCTGAACCTGAAGGCGTATAGCAAGATCCTGAATCAAATTGGTCAAGGCCTGGACCTGAGCTACCACCACTGACATTTGCTCCATAGGTGGAATAAACGTAGCTGGCAGTATACAGGTTACAGGTATTTTCTGGCTGGTTTTTCTGTCAAGGTTGGGGTACACAGAAAGGGAGATGTGATCCCTGCGCTCACCCCAACCCCTGTCCCTGCCTAATTGCCTCCGTATCCTAGGCGATACGGCGACAACCACGAGGACTGCAATTACTCTTGACTAGGTGCAGGGAAAAGGGAAGACAAACAGAGACGAACAAAACACAGAAGAATCGTCAGCTAGCCGTGTCAGAAACCAGAGAGGACGCCAGTACAAAATCGGAAGACGGTAGAGTAGTCAGATACAAGCCAAGGGTCAAATCAGCAGTCAGGATACACAATACAACGCAAACAGGAATAGCAAGGAATTGCAAAAACCAGCAAGGAGCAGAGAGGAAGGTAGGTATATATGCAGGAAGAAATCCCACCCCCAGGTTCTGAATGGACCAGATTCAGAGAAGCCACTCAGCCAGCACCTGAGTATTAACCCTGAGTAGACAAACCAAACAAGAAGCTGGGCGTTGGCTCCAAAACAACCCACAGTGTGAACGTGGTTCAAGGCAAGGCGTAGGCACTAAACAGAAACACACAAAAACTCAGAAAACCAAGCAAAACATAGAACCTATGTTCTCTGATGACCAGACCTGACACTTTTGTAGGTTTGTAGGCTCCCCGGTTGATGCCCTGTCCCCACCTGATATTTCTGTGATTTTAGATTTTTTGCAGGAGGGATTAAGAAAGGGTCTTAGGCCTAGTACCATTAAAGTTCAAATTTCTGCCCTAAGTGCCATGTTTGACTTCAAACTAGCAGAACACCCATGGATTAGTAGATTTAAGGCTGCAGGTAGATTATATCCCTCTATCTCCAAGAAAACCCCTCCATGGGATCTTAACATAGTTCTTTCTGCTTTAACATCCCATCCCTTTGAGCCTTTACCAGAGTTGCACATTAAGATCCTTTCCTGGAAGCTGGCTTTTCTCGTGGCTATCACCTCTGCGAGAAGGGTTGGTGAAATTACAGCCGTCACCATTAACAGTCCTTACATGACAATTAGGGAAGATAGAGTTGTTTTGTCCCCTGATCCTGCCTTTTTGCCCAAAGTTGTTTCTGACTACCACAGATCCCAGGAGGTTGTGCTCCCGTCCTTCTGTGACAATGCCAGTAACAAGGGAGAACTGAGATTTCATTGCTTAGATGTGAGAAGGTGTCTTCTGCAATATCTCCAAGCTACGGAGGAGTTCAGGAAGAGTCAGCAATTATTCCTTTTATTCCAGGGAAAGAATAGGGGTCTTGCTGCTTCTTCTAGAACTGTGGCGGGATGGATTAAGCAGGCTATTCTTTTAGCTTATTCCTCTTCAGGCAGAGATACTCCTTCACCCTTCGGAGCTCATTCCACCAGAGCTATTTCCACTTCCTGGGCAGAGTGAGCTTCTGCATCGATAGATCAAATTTGTAGAGCAGCTACTTAGAGTAGTCCTCATACTTTCTTTAAACATTATAGACTCCATCTATCGTCTGGGGAAGACCTTTCCTTTGGCAGGAAGGTCTTGCAGGCTGTAGTCCCCCCCCTAAAATACTCCTGTTTCTAGTCTATTCTCCAGGGGTGCTGTCATATGGCGAAGTGGGAAAACATTAATTACTTACCGGTAATTTCTTTTCCTTGAGCCTATGACAGCACCCACAGTATCCATCCCTTGTTGATTAGATTGTACATATATATATATGGGAATAGTTAGATTAACTAGATCCCTCTTTGCTCATAAGAGGTTATTATGTGTAAAGTGAATTTTTTGCTGTTTGGATTTGTTAATATTTCATTTTAGCTCCTTAGAGTACTTGTGAAAGACTGGAGGTTGTTAGGAGGAGCTACCTTTTATGCAAAACTTTATCGCCGTTTCCTGTCCTGAGGAGTGGGAGGAGTCTCTCCAGGGGTGCTGTCATAGGCTCAAGGAAAAGAAATTACCGGTAAGTAATTAATGTTTTTTGTTATATTTTCTGAACACTTTTTCATTTTTTTAACACTTTTATTTTGCAATTTTTTCTTTTATTTTTTTTTTCATTTGTATTTTTTTTAATAATCTTTTTTCCCCACATATTTTATTTCTTTTTTTATTTTATTTGTGTTTTACTATATTTTTTTTGTTTTCAATTTTTTCAAATATTTTTTTAACTTATTTTGTAATATATTTTTTTCCACATAATTTGTCCCCAAGAGGTCACTGACACAGGGGACACAGACTTTTTTTTCACTATTTCCACTGTAACTGGGGCATCCAAAGGAGCCCCAGTTACAGGGGAAACCAGCCTGCTTTGGGGGCACTGTACACAGGCAGAGCTGATCTGGGTCTCCTCACCCAGCAGCTCTGCGCTCCTCTGCCCCCAGATCCACCCTGCACAGTGCGCTGCTCACATATCCGAGGAGAAGGCAGGAGCGCTGATACACTGCTTCTGCCTTCTCGTCTTCCCTGCGCTCCGGGACCCGTCCTGCTCCTGCTACAGCGCAGGAGCTGCAATGCCCTATCGTGCAGCGCTGCGGGCAGAAACACAGCTGATCGCACGATCAGCTGTGTTTCTGTCCAGAAGGACGGGGGTCGCAATCTCTGGCTCTGGCAGCCGCATGTGGCCCGCGGGTTGTGCACCCCTGATATAGAATTAGTCCTAGAAGGGATAATATGCGTCTGTCTGGGATTAGAAGAGAAAGAAGGATTTGAGCTAGTCTACATCCATAAAAGATCTGTGGTTGGTTCTCAACATGTTTGGAACAACCTCCCTGCTCATTTCCTTCAAAAACTGTGTACAAGTATAACCTGAAGAATTGATGCTGTTCTGAAGGCAAAGGCTTGTTACACCAAACATTGATTTGATTTAGATTTCTCTTTTGTTCATTGACTTTGCATTTTGTTAATTGATAAAAATAAACTATGTTATATAATAACACTTCTATTTTTGAAAACATTCTTACTTTACAGCATTTTTCAACACCTGCCTAAAGCGTTTGTATAGTACTGTATGTGAAGGGGCCCTAAAAAAGGTTTTCCAATAAGGTACTGTAGACATAAGAGAAAAAGAAAATATCCCTTAATAGCTATGTATATCTTTGGGGACTATTTATTTTTATTATTGCATTGAACTTATGTTGAGCTAAACCTTTCAATTCGATTTTTAGCCAGAAATGAGTAATATGCAATCATAAACAAAAATTGCCTCCAACGGTGTACATAGCCTTTAACCCTTTCGCTACCATCGCTGTACATGTATAGCACTGGAGCGATAGGCAAACATGGAGCCCGCTTGCACGTGTAGCGGGCGTCATGGCTGGCAGGTCTCTGCTGTTTCAAACAGTAGTGACCTGCGGCTAACTACCGTGACCGGCAATTAAAGCCCGGAAGCTTGCGCTGTGACCAATGGGAATGCTGGTAATTGGTTTGAATGTGCTAAGCCTCGCTGAAGAGGCTGAGAACCAGGTGGCCAACATAAGAATCCATGATTGCTCAATCCATGATTGATCAATCCATGATTGTTCAAAATTAAAACATAAAAAATGCATTTTATATGCTCATACAGTGGAGGAAATAAGTATTTGATCCCCCACTGACTTTTAAAGTTTAAATACTAAAAAATAAATGAAACGTCTCATAATTTTATGCCAGCTTTATTTTAACAGTGCCACATAGAATATCAAAAGAAAAACGGAGAAAATTACATGAAATGAGAAATAAAAAATAATTTTCATTTCTTTGAGGGAAATAAGTATTTGATCCCCTAGGAAAACATCATTTAATACTTGGCGGCAAAACCCTTGTTGGCAAGCACAGCAGTGAGACGTTTCTTATAGTTTTTTATAAGGTTTGCACACACTTCAGGAGTAATTTTGGCCCACTCCTCTCTGCAAATCATCTCCATATCCTTAAGGTTTTTAGGCATGCATTTGGAAACGCGAAGCTTCAGCTCTCTCCATAGATTTTGGATGGGATTGAGGTCAGGAGACTGGCTAGGCCATTCCATGACCTTGATATGCTTCTTATGGAGCCACTCCTTTGTTTCCTTGGCTGTATGTTTTGGGTCGTTGTCGTGCTGAAAGACCCATCCACGACCCATTTTCAGTGCCCTGGCGGAGGCAAGGAAGTTGTCACCCAGGATTTTGCGATACATGGCCCCGTTCATCTTCCCGTCAATGCGGTGAAGTTGGCCTGTGCCCTTAGAAGAAAAACACCCCCAAAACATAATACTTCCACCACCATGCTTGACGGTGGGGATGGTATTCTTAGGGTCATATTCTGTATTTTTCTTCCTCCAAACACGTCGAGTTGAGTTGAGGCCAAAGTGCTCAATTTTGTTCAAATCTGACCACAGCACCTTCTCCCAGTCTCTCTCGGAGTCATTAATACGTTCATTGGCAAACTTGAGGCGGGCCTGGACGTGAGCCTTCTTGAGCAGAGGAACCTTGCGTGCACTGCAGGATTTTAAACCATTACGTCTCAGTGTATTACCAATGGTTTTTTTGGAGACTGTGGTCCCAGCTGCCTTGAGATCATTACTCAGCTCCTCCCGTGTAGTTCTTGGCTGATTTTTAGCCTTTCTCATGATCAATGAGACTCCACGAGGTGATATCTTGCATGGAGCTCCAGGCCTGGGTCGATTGACAATAATGTTGTACTTCTTCCACTTCCGAATAATTGCACCAACAGTTGTCACCTTCTCATCCAGCTTCTTACTTATGGCTTTGTAGCCCATTCCAGCCTTGTGTAGGTCAACAATTTTGTCCCTGACATCTTTAGACAGCTCTTTAGTCTTGCCCATGGTGGAGATGTTGGAGTGTCACTGAGACTGTTGGCAGGTGGCCTTTTATACAGGTGACAATTTGGGACAGGTGTCTCTCATCCAGGTAACGACTTCACTGTGATTAGGGGGTGTCAGTGGTCTGTGGGAGCCAACATTAGTCATGGTTTTACTAGGGGATCAAATACTTATTTCCCTCAAAGAAATGCAAATTATTTTTTATTTCTCATTTCATGTAATTTTCTCTGTTTTTCTTTTGATATTCTATGTGGCACTGTTAAAATAAAGCTGGCATAAAATTATGAGACATTTATTTTTTAGTATTAAAACTTTTAAAGTCAGTGGGGGATCAAATACTTATTTCCTCCACTGTATATGAGCTTTAAAATCATAAAAGAATTTAAAAAACGTAAAAGATATATAAAAAATATTAAAGTTTAACCACTTCTCGTCCGCCCGTTGACTATAAACGTCCGGGAAGTGGTTATCTATCTCTGAATGGACGTTTCTGAACGTCCATTCAGAGATAGCAGCTGCACACTAATCGTGCAGCTGCACAGTGGGGTACCTGCTGTCAGTGACAGCAGGGTACCCCAAAGAGAAGGCAGGGACCGTTCCCAGGGATTCCTGCCTTCTAGATCGCTGTATACACAGCGCTCAACGAGCGCTGTGTATACAGATCAGGAAGCGCTATTGCGCTTCCTGTTCCGGCCCGGCGGTCACGTGATCGCCGGGGCCGAGAGAGTGCCGCAGCTGCCGGGTCTCTCATAGACCCGATCAGCCCTGCACTGAGGCTGTACAGCATAGTATTATGCTGTACAGCCTCTCTGGGGATGTATTTCCCCTGTAACTGGGGCTACTATGTCAGCCCCAGTTACAGGAGAAATCAAGTGTAAAAAAAAAAATAAAAAAATAAGTGAAGTTAAATGTCCCCCTGAGGTCTTGTATGACCTTATGGGGGACACAAAGTGTAAAAAAAAAAAAAAATAGAATATTATAAAAAAAAAAATCACACATATATATATATATATATATATATTAAAAAAAATAATTTCCCCCCAAATATTTCATTAAAAAAAGTTACAAATAAAAATAAATAAATAAGATAGACATATTTGGTATCACCGCGTCCGAAACAACCGGCTCTATAAAAATATCACATGATCTACCCCATTAAGTGAACTGCGTAAAAAAAATCTAATAAAAATTATGCCAAAACAGCTTTTTTTGTCGCATCACCTACCAAAAAACATAATATCAAACAATCAAAAAGTCCGATGCATCCCAAAATGGTAGCAATAAAAACGTCACCTCATCCCGCAAAAAATGAGCCCCCACACAAGATTATAGCCCGAAAAATGAAAAAAAAAACGGCTCTTAAAAAATTGCAGCACAAAAACATGATTTTTTGCATCCGTAACAACTGGCTCTACAAAAATATCACATGATCTACCCCATCAAGTGAACGGTGTAAAAAAAAAAAATATAGAAAAACGGCGCGTGCCTCCTCTTCAAACAGCTGAGGATAGGTCATCAATAAATATAACTCGGACAACCCCTATAATATAACCCCTCTCAAAGTCTGTCAACTGAGCAACATGTCTTCAAGAGTGTCAGAACAGTTACTAGCAAGCAATACATTTGGCATGCCCTGCTATAAGTTTGTAAATTTCTGTTCTAACTCACCTCGCTGGAATTGGCTTTTCAAATAACGTCCACAACAAATGACTGAGAAGGTCACCAAGGTAACCAAAATTAATGACAGGGCCACCATTATAATAGCCACTAGAAGTACAGGATCCTGAGGAGGGGTACTACTGGTAGGCTGTCCAGGGCCAGGCCTAGGGTAACCTACAATATTAAGAGAATAAGAAGACATTAGTGTTTTAGCATAATCATATTTTCATTCTACTCTACATGGTTAAAGAACTTACACTGACTCTCTGAACGAGGTGTGTGAGCCGTACATGGGAAACACTCAAGCTCACGAAATCCTCCTATCCGGGTTTTACTGTAAAACCTAAAAAAAGTAATAACCTTTTAAGTTAAGACCAGATAAATCTTCCACTGTCTGCAACATTCAAGTACACACCCAAATGTCATACTTAGAACATCACAAGTGCCATCTTTAATGGTGTACATACCACAGAGTCAGATCCTTGCAGAAAGGATGCCCTTTCGCTACTGGTTTTTACTGAAATGGCTTATGTTGCCTCTTCTTCACAGAGTGACCTACAGGTGTGTAGGGAGGCACAGAAAAATTATAGATCATATGCTCTGGAACAGGCAGAAAACAAACTAATTTTTCTGAAGCAGCCTTGTTTTCAGGATTGAGAGAGAGCAGGACAGTTACCAGAAACTATTGCTAGGGCTGCTTTTGTGCACCAGCTCAGGGGACCTGACGGTCTAAACCAGACAAAGACTTGGAGCTTCCTGATTCGTATCAGCCGATCTCTTTCCTCACAGCAGATGTTAAGATTCTTGCTAAGGTGCTGGCGGATAGGTTGGCTATGGTAGTTGGGTCTGTGGTGCACTCTGATCTGTGAATTTACAAAAGCTTTTCTCAATCTCCATGCGGATTGTATGTAGCTCCGTGGCTAGAATTAGGGTGCACAATGCTTTATCATCCTCATTTTCATTAGGGCGAGGCACCAGTCAGGGATCTCCTCTTTGGCCACTGCTATTCACTTTGGCATTTGAGCCCTTGGTGGCCATTTTAAGATCATCTCCGGATATAGTAGGATTTAAATATGGAGTTAGAGAGGAGCGTGTATCACTTTATACAGATGACTTATTATTATTTGTGGATGACTTTCATTGATCACTTCCCACCATAATGGATATCATAGATGGCTTTAGTAAATACTCGGGCATTACTATTAACCGGTCAAACTCTGCGCTCTTGCCCCTGATGCCAGCTGATAATATACCACTTCCTGATAATAAGGTGATTCCATTGGTGGATAAATTCAAATATTTGGGTGTTTGGGTTTCCTCTAATATTCAGGATTATGTTAAATTAAACCTACTACCCGTTTGATAGAATGGAATTTGACCCATGGGTCCAATTGCCTTTGTCAGTGATGGGGCGTGCTAATTTAATTAAAATGATCCTGATACTATTGGAATACCTTTGGCTTCCCTCTTATTTATTTAAGAGCATTGATAGCATGTTTCTTTGGAAGAAGGGCACCCCAAGAATTTCATTGGAAATGTTACAAACCTTCCATGACCACTCTTTTATAAGATCTGGTGGAAAATCAAAGACTTATTGGAGCTCATAGGTTGTACTAAATATACCCCAGTTTGGCATGACCCTTTTCTATGGAGGCTATGTACTTTAGAGGGCTTTGATAGCTGAGAACAGTGGGAACAGAAAGGGATTAAATATGTCTGTCTATCAGCTGTTTGTATTCACAAATCATTTCATGCTCTGCAAGTCGAATTTGGGTGGTCCCACTCCGTTTTCATTTTTTTTTTTTTATCAATAGCTGCAACTATGACATGCAATTCAATGTCTGGGACATACTGTGGCTATGACTGTTTCTACTACAGGGGCTCTTGATCAAGTCATGGCTTCTACATCTAAAGATTTTGTCCTCCTATGGCGTTCTCTTGTGTGTGTGTCTGGGTAATCCTTTGCAAGGTGTTAAGGATATATGGGAGGATACTCAATGGGAGGATATTTTGGCCTACACTCTGTCACTGTCATTAAGTGTGGCGCAGAGTAGGTCATAGTTATTCCTTCTACACTGGGCATATAGAGCTCCTCATCTACTCTTCAAAATGGGTATAAGAACTGATGCTAAATGTCCTACACTTAGAGGACAATATTGTCCATATGCTTTGGTCTTGCTCGATATTGGGAGAACTATGGTCTGATGTGTTTACTCTTCTGGCAGGAGTTTAACCAGTTCAGTTGTCAAGAGTCCCTAGGGTAGGAGTTTTAGGTCATGTGGCAGATATACCCACTGATGGCATGGCCCAACTAACTATTGCTAAGATTTTATATTTAATGATGAAACTCATTGCCAAACATCGTTTGCAGCCCACATCTCTAACAATGGCAGAATTGCTTAAAGAAGAACTCCCGACAAAACTTTTATTCCATGTCCTGCTAGAAATGTACATGATATAATCTGTAGTGAATGTCATTTTCTTACCAGTGTCTGAATTTCTGACTTATATCATCCTTAAAGGGTTTCTGTCATCAGGATTTACCATAGTAAACCGAGTGTCATTTGCAATGTGCAAATGACACCTGATGACAGATATGTATTTTTTATACTGCTCAGTAAAGTAGTTTTTGTGAAAATTGCGTTTTTATAATATGTAAATTACCTCCCCTAGGTGCAGTAGGCGTGAACCCTGCACCTAGTAGCGGCCGTCATTCCTCCTCCGAACCCTCCTCCGTAGCGTTGATTGACAGGGCCAGGCAGCCAGCTCTTTCGGCTCCCGGCCCTGTTCGAGTTCCAAATCCCGCGCCTGCGCACTGCGATCAGCAATGCGGGCGCATTGAGGAAGCCGGGAGACGGGCGGCCGGCGGCTCAACGCGCCTGCGCGGATTGCTGATCGCAGTGTGCAGGCGCGGGATTTGGAACTCGAACAGGGCCGGGAGCCGAAAGAGCTGGCTGCCTGGCCCTGTCAATCAACGCTACGGAGGAGGGTTCGGAGGAGGAATGACGGCCGCTACTAGGTGCAGGGTTCACGCCTACTGCACCTAGGGGAGGTAATTTACATATTATAAAAACGAAATTTTCACAAAAACTACTTTACTGAGCAGTATAAAAAATACATATCTGTCATCAGGTGTCATTTGCACATTGCAAATGACACTCGGTTTACTATGGTAAATCCTGATGACAGAAACCCTTTAAGTTTCTTATCTGTGTCATGTGACCAGCAATTAGACCCACCAACTCACACATAGACTTATGTGTGGACAGGAAGTCTAATTCTCTATGTATTCCTATGAGACTGAAAGTGAGGCTCCCATAGGAATGAATAGAGCAGTTACTGGCTTCCTGTCCTGGGTCAGTTGGAGGTCAGGGAGTTGGTCACATGACCCAGCTACAATAAGAAGAGAGGTTTTTACTCACAGAAACAGTCACTGATAAGAAAATGACAATCACTACAGATTATATCATGCACCTTTCTAACAGGTCAGAGAATAAATTTTTTTGCAGGAGTTCTTCTTTAATATTGCAATATGATTCTAATGGAGTGGAAAGTATATTAGAAGAGGGTGCTCTTGCGAAATTTGAGAAACAATGGAATGCCTGGATAACTAAACCAGGATTGGCTTCTGTGGCTTTGTTAAAGGGAGTTTGTCACCTGTTTTTCCCCAATATAACTAGGAGCACTGCCTCATAGAAGATTGCAGACACATTCCAGACATACCTGTGTGCACTGTGTGTCTGTATTATATGTCCATGAAAAGCACTTTTATTCTGCTGGAAAACAGCTCTTAAGGGCCCAGCTCTACTGCTCCAAGTGCCCTGACCTTGTTTGAAAGCTGCTATTCCAACCTTTCAAACCATACCAGAACCACAGCATTATATCCACTATATCAGAAGATATAGCCGTTAAAGAACGAGTCAGGAGTAAAAGCTGTTTTTACTTTCACTTTTAGCTGGGCAGCTGTGGGGCAGTGCTCTTAGTTATATTGGTGAAAATGAGGTGACAGACTCCCTTTAAGTGCACGATTATTATTGTCATTGAGTTGATGACAGATTACTAGGATTCAGGAGACCTGTTGGATGACTGCATGGAGGGGAAGTGGGATGGGGGTGTTATATTGTGGTTGCATCATTTGTTTTGTACTGTTTTCCCTTTTTTCCCTTTGTCTTGAAAATCCAATAAAAATGTCTCATTTAAAAAAAAACAACAACTCCACTACCCCATTCACTTCAATGGGACGGCTCCTTCCAATTCAAGTGCCATCCTATTAAAGTGAATGGGGATGGTGGAGGTATAATTACACCTGCTTGCTGCTGCAGTTGTCAATAGCAACCAGGTAAACAAAAAAGAGAACAGAGCGCTCCCGTGAGGACTGCATTCTCTTCAAACAGCTGATCAGCGGGGGTGCTGACAGTCAGCCCCACACCAATCTGGTATTGATGGCCTATCCTGAGAGAAAAAGTGGACAACCCCTTTAATATATCTTAGTTATCTTTCTGATTTCTGTTCAACCTTTTTTCTCGCAGACTTTAAAATACTATATAATCAAATAGCGCTGCATTCTCATCATACAGCTGATCAGCAGGGGTGCTGGCAGTCGGCCCCATCTGATCTGATATTGATAACCTATCCTGAGGATAGTCAATCATCAATAAAAAAAAAACATTTAAGTTCTCACCCTGGCAGACAATCCCCACAAATGGAATTAGAAGTTAATGAGCAGTTAGCTTTCTGACTGCGATTTATAACTGCACAATTGAGACAACGAAGGCAGTGATGATGTCCTCTGTCTTCTTTGTATCTCCCAGGTCTACAAGGCAGACACTGACTTTCTCTCCCGCTGCCACAGTCCTACAAGCAGACAGTAATACATAAGACAATGCAGAAATGCAAACAAAAAGGTAACTTGCAAAATTGAATTAACAGGAGTTATCCAGCCCCTATAATTTTTTTTTTTACCATATAAAATAACAATTTGAGAAATGTTCCCCTTACCAGTCCCTTGCCAATCTCCAGGTCCCTTGTCGGTCTTGTGACCCAGACCATTAACAATGACATTTCAACACCGTAAGTGTTGAGGTCACCACTGCAGCCAGTGATTGAATGTTTGTGTTAAAAGTCATCGCTGAAGGCCAGAATGCAGAAGCCGTCAGGGAACCTGGGAAGCAGCGGTACAGCAGTGTTGGGGATCGGTAAACTGAGTATTTAAAACAAAATCAAAGGTCTTGGTAACTCCTTTAAATAACTACTTAAAATAGACAAGTAATGCTTACTGATTTCAGATTTCTTAGCATGTATGTTCAATTGGGCAAACTGAATGGAAACGCTGTGTTTGGTCCTATCTCAATAATTTCGGAACTTTCATATTTTTGTCATAACTATCCTTTCATTGTTTGTAAAAGTATTAAGATTACAAACCTATTGTTTCAAAATTGTTTTTATGATGCTCAGCCATCTGCTCACACAAGAACACTTTCCATCATCAACTGCAAATGAGCACTGGTTGTAGAGATATGGGACTGTCCCAACAGTATTACAGTGGCATTGAACCGGAATGCTCCAGCAGGGGGCACAATGAAAACCGGATGCATGAAAGAATTACACTATTTGAGTCAATAGGTCTCATACAGCAAGATACTAAAGAAACTATGAAAGCAGCATGGTTTCTTAGAGATGATTATAATACACTGCAGTAGGGGAGCCTAGAGGTTCAGCAGATATAACAGTTGGCTGGGTCAGCACACATTATTAGTATCAGCACACTTATTACATCAATAAGTATGTTTGTACAGTATGAATGCCCTTTTTATCTGCTTTTATGTCACCATAGCCTGGTACCTGACTGGAGAATGAACATGTTTCAATAATGACTCTTGAATATCTTGGATAAATTGTCAGCTATTCCAGTGGTGGCCTATCTAATACATATAGGGGAAGTCTTCTATACTTTTAATATAGGATGTACCAGTTTTCAGGCTCTCTCATCTACTGTCAGCTTTGAACAGTCTTGACGTTTATTTTACGAATCTACAGCACTCATGCACATGGCGTATAGAATCTTTACCTCAGAAAGCTCGTAACCTGGTCCACATTGTTTGCAAGGGACGCAATTTCCTTTTTCATCCTCAAATTCACTTTCCAAACAGTCTGCAGCAGCTGAACCGACAAAGTCTAGCTGTAATGACACAAGAAGCAGGTTGTAACTTTAGAGTCTGATCTGACAATTCAAGCATGGCAAATTTAAAAGGAGATGTCTGCCAATTTTTTTTTGAACAGGCTTAGGTTTTTTTTTCAAAAATAGCAATTTTGCAGGGTTAAAATTATAATCACAACTGCATTATAGACTCTGTCGTAAAGTTCATCAGATTTGAACGGAAAACAATGCTGCTTGACAAACCATTTTTGTCTGTCAAACCTGACAACTTAAGAGTTTGGGTCAGAACCCAACAGATTCCATTATAGGTCAATGGGGTCCATTGTGTGCTAGTGGCGTCTGTCATGTGCTAGATTCAGCACTGTGTCATGGCTTCCAATATAAATGGAGTACAATGCAGATGTGAACAGGCTTAGAAAATTTTCATTAGGACACCAAGCAGATCTACTAATCCTTGTCAGCTTTCCCTGGTACCACTCTTCTCTCATCATGTCACAGACAAGCACATGAACAAGGACCTCACCAAACAATTACTCAGTAACTGTGGTGGGACAATGGAGCCACATTTCAATTTTCAAGTCTGTAATACAGTCAGGTTTTAATCTCAGAGTTGTGTCCCACACTGCTGCAGGTCCATGTGGCTTACTAAGTAAGTGCTAACTTGTTGATTAATAGCCATACCGTTTTAGGAAAAGTTACCACTTAATTCTTAATTCAGCTGCCTCATTCACAAACATTCATTTACATCAATACTCAGTCCTACCTTAACAATGAGAAGAATACAGATAAGATGATAGAAATAGGCCATCATCCCAGGAGATATAACCATTCGAACAGCCGGTCAGAAACTTGTTAAGGAAAATCTGAATTGATATCTTTCTAAACCTGTAAATATCAGAGGACACCATTATTAAGAAAGACAGTAATTCCAAAAATTCCATTTACAAAACCCAGACTCCTCACTGATGCAGCAGGAGACGATTAAAAGGGACACCAAAAAAAGAGGTAGATACTTTCCACACTGATGTTTATGGTCCTCATTTCTGCACCGTCCACTGTGATTTTTTTCCCCCAGAAACATAAAATTGTTTTTTTTTTTCAGGTTTCTGCCTTTATTACTAAGGCCAAGTTCACATCACAATTTTGTTTGATGTTCTTTTGATCTTTTGGAAAAAAACAAAAATGTATCTTTCACAGAACTGACAAAAACTAAGGCAAAATGAAACAATGAATGCTCAAAATAAAGGATCCTTTTTTGTTTTTTTCCTGACTGATCAGAAGAATAGAAAACAAAACGGTGATGTGAATCTGGCTATACTTAAGCCGGGTTCACATCGCCATTTAGCTTTCCGTTCCTCTGATCCATTATTTTGAGCATCAGTTATGATCAGTGTTACTTCCATCAGAGCTCCCATCAAAAATAACTGATCTGTGACGGAAGTGACAAAACGGATGCAAACTGAGCATAATTTATGCTTAAAATAAGGAATCCAGATCAGAACAGAAAGCTAAACAGTGATGTGAACTCGACCTTATTCTGAGAGACACTAATTTTTATTTTATTTTTGAATTTTTGAATATAGACATGTCAAACAAGGTACAACAATACATAAAAGCGACAATAGTACATAGGTATTAAATAAATGTACATACAGAGCAACTGTAGTTACATAGTTGTTAAGGTTGGAAAAAGTCCATCAAGTCCAACCTGCAATTCTGCTATATCGATCAATGTCCATCTTCCTTTTAAAAAGGGGTTGGGCCAAGGGAAAGGATGTGTAGAACAAGATTTCTATACATTGTCATAAGCCTCAATGTTATATCTAAACCCTTTTTGAAGCCATCTACTGTATTTGCTGTGACTAGCTCCTGCGGCAGGCTATTCCAGAAATTCACAGATCTTACTGTAAAGAATGCTTGTCATCTCTTAAGACTGAATCTTTTTTTCTCCAGTCGTAGGGAGTGGCCTCTTGTTTTTTGAGGGGGTTTAACACAGAATAGCTTCCCTTGATATTTTGTATGGTCCGTTAATATATTTGTACAGGTTAATCATGTCCCCCTTAGACGTCTTTTTTTCAAGGCTAAACAAATTCGGTTCATTTAATCTTTGCTCATAACTAAGATCTTCCAGGCCCTTTATGAGTTTAGTGGATCTCCTCAGCGCGGGGGGCCGATGGGGTCAGATGGAGGCCCCTCCCTCTCTCAGACCCCTCACATGCCGCGGTCAGTGAGGGGTTAATCCGCCGGCATCACCGCGGACAGCGATGCCGGGGGATGCAGCAGGGGCCTGGCTAGTACAGAAAAAGAGTTTTGGTGAAACTACGGTAGCAAGAGATTTTTTTGAAAAGCGATGTACTGTAATGTATATGACTTGAGATGGACAATATTGGAGGAGGCAGTTAGTGATGATTATACTTAGCAAGATGTTTGTAAACAGGAGCTTTACTGGATAGTGAAATCCAAAACAATGATCTCAAAAGGGTTAAATGACTGTGGTAACGTTAACCCCTTAACACATAACGCAGTAAATGTACGGCATTATGCATCTCTATTTGAATGAAGGGGGCTGCTGCGATAACCGTTCACGGCATCTGCAGTGAAATCACAGGGCTCCGATCATATCCGCATTACGGACAAGGATAATACTGTTAGGGGCCAGCTTTTCCATTCCGCAAAATACGGAAAGCACACGAACGTCATCTGTATTCTTTCTGTACATACGGTTATGTGCATGAGCCCTTAGGGTGAATAGGACAAGGGATCAAAAGATCCCAGGTTCTAGCCCCCTAAAGGGGCTAATAGTTAATAAATAATAAAGAGTAAAAAAAGTTAAAAAGCACCAAAATATTAAAAGTTTAAATCACCCCCTTTCCCAATTTTACATCTAAAAATGCATACAATAAAAAATTAACATATTAGGTATTGCCGCATCCGAAAATGTCTGAACTATTAAAATATTTTTAAAAATTCCTGTAGGGTGAACGCTGCAACGGAAAAAAAAATAAAATGCGAGTCGCCATTTTTTTGTCATCTTCTCCCCCCCCCCCCCCCCCAAAAAAAAAAAAAAAAATTTAGTAAGGTCTCATGCACACGAACGTATTTTCTTTCCGTGTCAGTTCCGTTTTTCGGGACGACCGTATGTGGAACCATTCAAGGAAGTCCGTGTGCATTCCGCAAAAAAATAGAACATGTCCTATTATTGTCCGCATTATGAACAAGGATTTATTAGAGGTCAGCTGTTCTGTCTTGCAAAATATAGAATGCACACAGACATGTGCATGGGCCCTAACTGTGATGAAAAAGTTGTAAATACCACAAAAAAATTGTACCAATAAAAACTACAGTTCGTTACGCAAAAAAACAAGACCTCATTCAGCTCTTTAGACTGAAGTACAAAAAAGTTATAACTGTTAGAATATGGTGATACAAAGAAAATTTTGTTTTTTTTTTCAAAAAAGCTTTACAGCTTTCAAAGTGCAATTCTTATTCTGGCCACTAGATGGCAGGCCAGGATAAGAAATGAGCAAATTCGGTCATTAAAGGGGTTGTCCAAGTTATTTTTTTCTTCTTTATATGTTTGTAACTTGTCAGGTATAACAACTTTCCCATATACTTTGTGTTTCTAAAGCTGCTGGTTTCTCAGAGTTGACTGAGGGTCACATGACCTATGATGTCACCTTATCTCTCTGCTCTGTGATGTTTCGTTCACAAGCCTCAGAGTTCAGATAAGAGTCTGTACACGAGAGGTCACTGGCCACGCCCCCTTTCTTTGCCGGGCTCCTGCTATCTGCTCTCTTCCTGGTTTCCTTCAGATAAAACATTAACCCCTTCAACCAGAACACACTGAGGGCTCAAGGCTTTACAACAAACAGTAGCTGCAGCAGTGAGAGGAGACAAATTCTGGGCACAAGAGCTGTAGAGGAATTGTATTGTACAAGAACAGGTAGGGAGAAATTCCTGTATGTATCATCAGTGTCATTGTACAGCTGGGACTTGTAGTCCTACACAAACAACATGCTGCTGAGTATTCCAGCAGGCAGACATGTCACTCAGCACTTGTATTCATTCCCTTTGCAGAGAGGGGGGGAGAAGGGGGAGGGGCTGAGATTGTTGTTATTGCATGTAAACAAAGACCAGAAGAGAACCAGGGAAATTAGGAAATATGGATTTTTTTTGCCTAAAACTTGCTTAACTTAGTTATATATTGCTGCCCATCAGATTTACAGTGCTATATATTTTTTGGCATAACTCGGACAACCCCTTTAATTCAAAATTAAAAAACCCTCATTGCTCATAAAGAAAAAATAAAAAAAAAACACAATCTATTTGCTCATATTTGAGCTTTAAAATAATCACAAAAAATAAAAAAATGCTAAAAAATATATAAAAAAATATAAAAGTTACCCCCCTTTCCGTATAATAAAAAAATAAATACCTAAATAACAATAAATATAGACATCATGGGTATCACCGTGACCGAAAACGCCCGTACTTTTAAAATATAAAAAAAAAATCCAATACGGCGAATTGTGTGGCTGGAAAATGCGTCCAAATGGCGATTCGCTGTTTTTTGTTGCTTTTTTTTTTCTAAAAAAAATAAATAAAAAGTGATCAAAAAGTCATACACACCCCAGAATGGTATCAATAAAAGCTTCAGATCGCCCTGCAAAAAGTTAGTCCCCATACAGCTCCATACACATAAATACCAAAAAGTTATAGGGGTGAAGATAAGACAAAAAAAAAAAGGCCAACTTTATAATTATGTTATCACTATCAAAACGCAGGAAAAACTATACATATTAGGTATCGCCGGATTCGTACTGACCAGTAGAATGAAAGTAACTGGTCAGTTTTAATGAAAATTGAACGCTGTAAATAAGAAACCCGTAGAACTGTAGCGGAATAGGGTTTTTTTTGCAATTTCACCCGATTTGGAATTTTTTTCCCCCTTCCCACTACACCATATGCAATATTAAATGGTGGCGTTGGAAAGTACAACTTGTCCCGCAAAAAACAAGCCCTCATACAGCTATGTGAACAGAAAAATAAAACAGTTATGGCTGTTTGTAGGCAGGGAGCGCAAAACGAAAAGGCAAAGCCGAAAAAACCTCCGGCACTGAAAGGGTTAAGTAATAATTTGTAATAGTTGGAGTAACAGGTATAATTAGATTGTAGGTATTTAAAACCGCTAGCAACACAGCATGCATGACAAAGGGGGCGATCCCCCGAAACGTAGCTACATGTTTGCTAGGCGCCATGTGCGCTGAATCCTGATGTAACCCAACTTGCACAATGGACTATATATATAAAGTATGGACACTCATATGAAAAATGTGCTTATAATATTAAATATTGAACAGAAGAGACATGCAGTCTTTGTGTATTTTCTTGAATTGTACCAGAGGTATGGATCAGACATGTTGGACTTCAATAGCCTGATCCTTTTGTTCTCAGGATGATAAGCCACTGCCAGAAATACATATATGCATACGTACAATTGTACAGTCATGGCTGAATCTGTTGGCACCCCTGAAAGCCTTTCTTCCAGAAAATTATTGTAATTAAAAGTTTTGTTATACACATGTTTATTTCCTTTATGTGTACTGGAAGAACACAAAAACAGAGAAAAAAAGGGCAAATAGGATATAGCTTCACACAAAACTCCAAAAATGGGCCGAACAAAATTGTTGGCACCTTTTCAAAATTGTGGGTAAACACCTTGGTTCAAGCATGTGATGCTCATTCAAATTCACCTGTGGCAAGTACGAGGTGTGGGCAATAGAAAAACCTCACATGAAACCAGATGAAAAGGGGACAAGTTGGCTTAAAGGGGTTGTCCGAGTTATGAAAAAAAAAAATATATAGTACTTTAAATCGGATGGGCAGCAATATAAAACTAAGTTAAAGGGAACCTGTCAGCTCTGAAACACCCTCCAAACTAGAGTAAGCGGTGTGACGTCGAGACCGGTTATGTAATTTTTATCTTCATACTCACTTCCATTCCGACGCTGTGCTTCCACAAACCTGCAGTAAAATGCACTCAGTGGACTCCAGTGCTCACTCATATAATGGAGAGGACTCAAAGAAGACTCCTCTCAATGCATTTTACTGCCGGTTTGTGGGAGCACAGCAACGGAATGGAAGTGAGTATGAAGATAAAACTTACATATTCTGATTCAGCATCACTTACACTATACACCGCTTACTCCAGTTCAGGGGGTGTTTCAGAGATGACAGGTTCCCTTTAAGCAAGTTTAACCCCTTGAGGACAGAGCCCATTTTGGCCTTAATGTCTGGGCCAAATTTTTTAATTCTGACATGTGTCACTTTATGTGGTAATAACTTTGGAACGCTTTTACTTATCCAGGCCATTCTGAGATTGTTTTCTCGTGACACATTGTACTTCATAACAGTCATAAATTTGAGTCAATATATTTCACCCTTATTTATGAAAAAATCCCAAATTTACCAAAAATTCTGAAAAATTTGCAAATTTCCAAATTTCAATTTCTCTACTTTCAAAATACACCGTAATACCTCCAAAAATAGTTATTATTTTACATTCCCCATATGTCTACTTTATGTTGGCATGATTTTGTAAACGTCATTTTACTTTTTTAGGAAGTTAGGAGGCTTAGAAGTTTAGAAGCCATTTTTCAAATTTGCAGTGTTTTTTTTTACAGAATTCGCCTGGGGGGCCATCTCATGTAATATTTTTATAGAGCAGGTTGTTACGGACGCAGCGATACCCAATATGTCCAACTTTTTTAATGTTGGAAAGTTTTACACATTAGATGCATTTTGAACAGAATAAAATATTTTTTTTTGTGTTGCCATTTTCAGAGAGCCATATTTTTTTCAGTTTTCAGGCGATTGTCTCAGGTAGGGTACAGTTTTTGCGGGACAAGATGACGGTTGAATTGATACCATTTTGGGGTAATTACGCCTTTTTGATCGCCTGCTATTACACTTTTTGTGAGGAAAGAGGGGAAAAAATGGCTATTTTGGCATAGTTTTTAAAAAAATTTTTTTACAGCATTCGCCTGGGGGGCCATCTCATGTAATATTTTTATAGAGCAGGTTGTTACGGACGCAGCGATACCCAATATGTCCAACTTTTTTATTGTTGGAAAGTTTTACACATTAGATGCATTTTGAACAGAATAAAATATTTTTTTTTGTGTTGCCATTTTCAGAGAGCCATATTTTTTTCAGTTTTCAGGCGATTGTCTCAGGTAGGGTACAGTTTTTGCGGGACAAGATGACGGTTGAATTGATACCATTTTGGGGTAATTACGCCTTTTTGATCGCCTGCTATTACACTTTTTGTGAGGGAAGAGGGGAAAAAATGGCTATTTTGGCATAGTTTTTAAAAAAATTTTTTTACAGCATTCGCCTGGGGGGGCCATCTCATGTAATATTTTTATAGAGCAGGTTGTTACGGACGCAGCGATACCCAATATGTCCAACTTTTTTATTGTTGGAAAGTTTTACACATTAGATGCATTTTGAACAGAATAAAATATTTTTTTTTGTGTTGAATTTTCAGAGAGCCATATTTTTTTCAGTTTTCAGGCGATTGTCTCAGGTAGGGTACAGTTTTTGCGGGACAAGATGACGGTTGAATTGATACCATTTTGGGGTAAATACGCCTTTTTGATCGCCTGCTATTACACTTTTTGTGAGGGAAGAGGGGAAAAAATGGCTATTTTGGCATAGTTTTTAAAAAAATTTTTTTACAGCATTCGCCTGGGGGGCCATCTCATGTAATATTTTTATAGAGCAGGTTGTTACGGACGCAGCGATACCCAATATGTCCAACTTTTTTATTGTTGGAAAGTTTTACACATTAGATGCATTTTGAACAGAATAAAATATTTTTTTTGTGTTGCCATTTTCAGAGAGCCATATTTTTTTCAGTTTTCAGGCGATTGTCTCAGGTAGGGTACAGTTTTTGCGGGACAAGATGACGGTTGAATTGATACCATTTTGGGGTAAATACGCCTTTTTGATCGCCTGCTATTACACTTTTTGTGAGGGAAGAGGGGAAAAAATGGCTATTTTGGCATAGTTTTTAAAAAAAATTTTTTACAGCATTCGCCTGGGGGGCCATCTCATGTAATATTTTTATAGAGCAGGTTGTTACGGACGCAGCGATACCCAATATGTCCAACTTTTTTATTGTTGGAAAGTTTTACACATTAGATGCATTTTGAACAGAATAAAATATTTTTTTTTGTGTTGCCATTTTCAGAGAGCCATATTTTTTTCAGTTTTCAGGCGATTGTCTCAGGTAGGGTACAGTTTTTGCGGGACAAGATGACGGTTGAATTGATACCATTTTGGGGTAAATACGCCTTTTTGATCGCCTGCTATTACACTTTTTGTGAGGGAAGAGGGAAAAAAATGGCTATTTTGGCATAGTTTTTTTTATTTTTTTTTTACAGCATTCGCCTGGGGGGCCATCTCATGTAATATTCTTATAGAGCGGGTTATTACGAATGTGGCGATACCTAACATGTTTATGTATTGTGTGTTTTTTTATTTTTAATCAATTTTTTAAACTTTTTTTTAACTTTTTTTTTTTTTTCACTTTCTTGACTCAGATCCACTTGGTTCTTCAAGAACCAGTGGGTCTGGTATTTTACAATACACTGCAGTACACTGTATAGTGTACTGCAGTGTATTTTCTTATAGCCTGTTCAAGCTCCTGCCTTTAGCAGGAGCTTGAACAGGCTTCCATGGCAAGCCAGACGAAAGCGTCTGGTTGCCATGGTAACCATCGGGACGCTGCCACAGTAGAGCAGCGTCCCGATGGAAGGGAGAGGGAGCTTCCTCCCTCTCATCTGCCCACACCATCGGCGCTGCCAGCGCACCGCAGCGCCGATGGGAGAGGAAGGGAGCGCTCCCTCCCGGTTAACCCCTTCCATACAGCGGTCCCTACGGACCGCGGCATGGAAGGGGTTAAACTGCTGACATCGGTGCTAGCACCGATGTCAGCAGTTTCAAGCAGAGTATCAGCTGTATGCTGATACTCTGCTTGCATACGCTCGCCATCCTGAGAAATCATTGCGGGCGGCACTTGCGGCAGCCGCCCGCACATTGCAAATCTCCCCCCCGCCCGCCCACCCATCTGCCCACAGCCAATCAGGGGGGCGGGGGGGACACCCTGACCTCCCCCTAAATACTGACACTCGGCGGGGATTCGCTAGAATAGCGCTATCCCGCCGAGTACCCCTTGCCTGCTGTGAATGGCTGGTCTGAATAGACCAGCCATTCACAGCGATCGCCTTTATGGGGGGTGCACGGCACCCCCCGAGGCCTTAACTATGGGTGGCTGGGTGTCTTAAACAGCACCCATTACAGCATGTAACCCCCCCTGCACTGAGCAGGGGGGGTTTACATGCAGGGCGTACCGGTACGCCCTGTTGCACTAAGTACCTCGTGCCCAGGACGTACCGGTACGCCCATTGTCGCCAAGGGGTTAAGGCAAAGAAAATCTCTATTTCCTCATTTCCCTGGTTCTCTTCTGGCCTTTGTTTACATGCAGTAATAACAATCTCTGCCCCTCCCCCCTCTCTGTGGGAGTGAATACAAGTGCTGAGTGACATGTCTGCCTGCTGGGATACTCAGCAGCATGTTGTATGTGTAGTCCCAGCTGTACAATGACACTGCTGATACACACAGGATCTGGAAAAGCTGTTGTATTTGACTAGTTAGAAACATACAAAGGACAAAAAAATAACTCGGACAACCCCTTTAACCTCTTCAACCCCGGGCCTCTTTTCACCTTCCTGCCCAGGCCATTTTTTGCTAATCTGACATGTGTCACTTCATGTGGTAATAACTCTGGAACGCTTTTACTTATCCAGGCCATTTTGAGATTGATTTCTTGTCACATATTGTGCTTCATGACAGTAGTAAATTTGTGGCAAAATATTTCATTTTTATTTATTAAAAAAATAAAATAAAATTTAGCAAAATTTTTGAAAAATTTCCAAATTTCAATTTTTCTACTTTCAAAATATATAGTAATACCTCCAAAAATAGTTATTATTTGACATTCCCCATATGTCTACTTTATGTTGGCATCATCTTATAAATGTCATTTTACTTTTTTTGGACGTTAGAAGGCATAGAAGTTTAGAAGAAATTTTTCAAATTTTCAACAAAATTTCCAAAACCATTTTTTTAAGCACCATATGTAATGGAAACCACCCATAAATGATCCCATTTTAGAAACTACACCCCTCAAATGATAAAAAACTGATGTTACAAAGTTTGTTAACCCTTGAGGTGTTCCACAAGAATTAAAGGAAAATGGGGGTGAAATTTCAAAATGTCACTTTTTTGGTAGATTATTCATGTTAATAATTTTTTTCTTGCAACACAGCAAGGGTTAACAGCAAACTAAACCTCAATATTCATTACTCTGATTCTGCAGTTTACAGAAATACCCCATATGTGGTGGTAAACGTCTGTATGGGTTTGTGGCAGTGGTCAGAAGGAAAGGAGCGCCATACGAATTTTGGAGGCAGATTTTGCTAGAATGGTTTTTAGGCACCATTTTGTAATTGAGAGACCCTGACGTACCCCTACAGTAAAAACCCTCAAAAAGTGACCCCATTTTGGAAACTACACCCTTCAAAGAATATATTAAGGGGGGTACTGACCACTTTGACCCCCTAAGCGTTTTACGGAATTTGGAAACACTTGGCTGTGAAAATCAAAAGTTTCATTTCTTCCAATAAAATGTTGCTTTAGCCCCAAATTTTTCATTTTGACAAGGGGTAACAGGAGAAAAGCACCCCATACTTTGTTAAGTATATAGAGGCACAAAAAGAAAGAAAACGGATGGCACTACAAAATATATCTGTTGATAATGATGAACTGTCCGGTTTTATGGTGCACACACAGGGACAAATGTTGTAAGAAGGGTGGTGCTCTGTATCAGACGAAAAAAGTCCAGGAACAAATCCATATATAAAAAAGAAAGAAGAATGAGACGGCACTCGCCATAAAACTCTTTACTTTAATGTAGTGGCAGTTCACACTAACAAGACAGTGCTGGGCGGCGGGCAGTACCACACATGTTGGCGGCGTCAGGCGACGGCCGTTTCGCGCACAATTGCGCTTCGTCGGGCCTGTGACGTCAAGACGCTATACGTCTCCACCTTTTAATCTCCGAAGGCAGATGCGCGCATGCGCAGTCTGTATCCAGCCACGGAGCTAAACACTTGACATACATAATAAAAAATACAAAATACAAAAATGGCATTCTAACACAACCCTAGTATCAAAGGAATGGATGTTATTGCACATATATTATAGAAATATGCTGAGGTCGTTTTTGTCGTTAAGACCTAAAGGGCCCATCGCTTCCGAGCGCATAATCCATCTGGCTTCTCTACGCAGCAACTACTTATGTCTATCGCCCCCTTGGGGCCATGTGGGAACAGCCTCTATTCCCACAAATCTCATCACATTTGGGTTACCTGCGTGGTCCTTTTTAATGTGCTCTATCAAGCATGGACAACCTTTTCCACTTGCTATCGATGCAACATGTTCCCTAAATCTTTCTTGTAGACACCTAATGGTTTTCCCAATATAGTATCTACCACAAGTGCAATACACCATGTAAACAACATACTTACTTTTACATGTAATGAGATGTTTTACCTTGTACTCTATGCCTCCTATCCTTAGCCATTTCTTTTGGCCATTATATTTACAAAAATTACAATTGCCACACTGGAAATTACCAATTGAGGCAAATTGCCTTAACCAAGTGCCTTCTTCGTTCTCTGACAACCTACTTCTCACTAATTTATTCCTGAGGGTACAGGTTCTTCTAAAGGCTATAATTGGGGTACTATCAATGGAGTCCCTTAACAAGGGATCCTCCATTAATAGTCCCCAATTTTCTTTAATAACTTCTTTTATTTTACCTGCCATGGGGCTATATTTAAATGAGAAAGGACATTTAATCTGTTTTTTCTCAATTTTTTTATAGTCAACTTTCAATAGGTCTTCTCTTTTTATTTTCGACACTTTTTTCTGCGCCATATTTAAAGCATATAAAGGGTAGCCCCTAGCTAATAACCTCTTTTTTAATTCCTCTGCCTGCTCTACAAAGCCCAATTCTGTGGTATTTATTCTTTTCAATCTAACGAACTGTCCGTACGGGACTGCTTTTTTTACTGAGTCTGGGTGGAAGCTGGAGTTGTGGAGTAGTGAGTTGGTGGCTGTGGGCTTACGATAGCCCTTGGCCACCAACTCACCACCCAGAACCTCCAGCGACACATCCAGAAACTCAAGCTTAGACCCTCCAAATACATATGTAAAAAACATATTCATATTGTTAGTGCTATTAAGATATTCTGCAAACTGGCGGAATTGTTCCTCTGAACCAGACCATATAATGAAAATGTCATCCACGTATCTTAAATACAATTGAATATGTGTCAAAAAAGGGTTTAGAATGGTGTAAATACATTTATCTTCTAATCTAGCCAAATAGAGGTTAGCAAAAGTGCACGCTACTGGCGTCCCCATGGCCGTCCCAAAACGCTGTCGGTACCAGTCACTACCGAACATGAAAGCATTGTTTTTAAGCACTATCCCTAAAGCTTCCCTTACAAACCCAATGAAGTTTGCAGTCTTTTGTGTACCTTCTAGTACTTCACACACTGCTTCAATACCCATATCTTGGGGAATCCGGGTATATAAACTTTCCACGTCCAGGGACACGAGCTTAAAATTCTCCCTCCACTGGAAGGACTCCAGCGATTGGAGAAAATCGCCCGTGTCCCTGACGTAAGCGGGGACATTGACCAAAAGTGGTCTAAGTAACCAATCTAAATACTTAGAAAGAGGTTCCGGGACTGATCCAATACCGGCAACGATGGGACGGCCAGGGGGACACACAGAGGATTTATGTAATTTAGGGAGGAAATACCGAGTAGGTCTAATAGGTGACGGTAATAGCAATTTTTCAGCCTTTTTCCTAGACAATATATCCAACTCTACATACTTATGTAGAACTCCCCTTACCACTGACTGAATTTTCATAGTGGGATCGCTACTAAGTTGTTCGTACACTTCTTCATTTTTCAATTGTCTATGGGCTTCTTTAATATAATAGTCCCTTGACATCAATACCACATTTCCACCCTTGTCCGCAGGTTTAGCAATTATATCGTGTTGTTTTTGTAGCCATAAAATGGCCAAATATTCCTCTTTAGTGATGTTATATTCAATCACTGGATAAACAAGCGATTTTATATCATTTAACACTTTATTATAGAAGATCTCAATATTGCCTCCTGTGGGCAAGGGTGGACAAAATGTGGATGGGACCCCACCCCTAAAGACATTAATGTCAGTTTTCAACGTGGTAGGTTCTTGCATGAGTTCTTTGTCTGATAAAAATTCAAGACATTCAACCTCCTCCTTGCTGAAGTTTGCCGACACACTAAATCCAAGAGGACCAATGCAAGTAGGAATTTCTCCCTCTTTTAAAAAAGCATTGGTCATGGATTTTTTGCAGGCAAACCTCCTACGCAGGTTAAGTTTGCGAACAGCTTTAAACAGATCTATCTCAAACTGGACAGGATCAAACCTCTCCACTAAACTGAAGTTGAGGCCTTTTTCAAGAACCCTAACACAGGTAAGTGGAAGAGTTCGACCCGTTAAATTGGTAACCGTATTACAGGCAGAGGGAGAAGTGTTCACATTATGGGTATCTAATTCCTCCACGAAACTTGTTTCCTTTTGAAACCGGCTTTTTTGTTTCTGCCTTTTGCCTTTTCCCCTCCCCCTTCTAATGTGTTTTCCAAAGGGTCATTTTCTGTGATGTCCATCTTGATATGTTGATTCATGACGGTGGTTTCGTCAGATGCACTCGAGTCAGAGTCAGTGGTCCAATAATCACTTTTAGACCTTTTTGCATATCTTTTTTTCCTTCTTTTATTTCCGACATTGGTATTCCAATCAAACAACCTTCTGGTGTCATAGTCTTGCTTGTCTCTAATAAATTTATCTCTCTTTTTTTCTTTTATATCCACTTGTATTAATGTCATTTTTTTGTTAAGTCTTTTTTCAAACACTTGGTATTGATTTTCTGTTAATCTTTTTAATAGTTCTGCTTTTGCTTTTTGCAGTTCATCTTTTATAGTTTCGTATTCTTGTATATTTCTTTTTAGTACCATATCAAGTATTCGAAGGGAAAATTCTGCGTGCATTTCTTGCCATTCCAAAACGAAAGCACTGTCGCCTTGGAACTGGAATATATCTTTATAAATCCTGAGCCCTCTAGGGACCCTATTGCTCTCTCTATATGATCTGAGAGAGCTGACAGTCCAAAACAGCCTCACTTCTTTGTCAGCAAGAGCGCTGATTTTGTATTCTAGGGTTTTTGTGCTAAGAGTTTGCAAGCCATCAAGTGTATTACATTGTGTGAAGTACACGTCCTCTCTGCCACCATCAATTCCCATTTGTGTAGCATCCATATTTGCATTAGTACCGGTTTCCATATTCAAATAAAACAGAATGATGTGTGTGCTCTATCCGAAACAAAACAGTCCAGGGCTGTAGAAGAGGCACAAAAAGAAAGAAAACGGATGGCACTACAAAATATATCTGTTGATAATGATGAACTGTCCGGTTTTATGGTGCACACACAGGGACAAATGTTGTAAGAAGGGTGGGCTCTGTATTCAGA